>VACF01000200.1:0-58427 GCA_006891605.1 Pleurozium schreberi
ATCAGTAGCATGCGAAGTACAGTAACACTCTAAAAGTAAACACTCATAAACGATTACAAAGCTAAACGCCAGACGCATTGGACTTCCAGGAGATACGGCCTAGTCCTGCGATACTCAGGCCATGAAATCCTCCTCCCAAATGTTGACCAAGAGACGCCAAGAGCTAACAAAGAATCCCGGACGCTTCGTTCAAATTGTCGGTTGCAAGGCACGGGTGCTAAACAATTGACATCAAGGATACTACAGAAAGCAAACCTACGCAACGAAACTCTCTCCTTGAGAAWTTCTAGATACCCGCTTCCCACCGCAAACCATCTTGATTCTCTGTGGTACCCATCTCAAGCTCAATCCCAATTCGTGTCTCGTTCCATTTCAAACCTCCATTATTCATTTTCGCCAAACAGACACCCTAATCAGAAGAAACGTAACCTGATTTGAGAACCCTGCGTTTGCAGCCACCGCAGTCGAGACGTGGCGTCGCACTTGAAGCCCTTTCGAGTCTTTCGACCCCAATTTCAGGCTCCGACTTCTCGAAGAACTCCATCTCGTGGTTGCATTTCCGACCTCGAGTGGGAACAGGCGGTGCAGCATCCGCGAGCCCACTACCGCCATCGCCATCTTCGTAAGCTCACTCCCAAATCTCACATGAAACTCTTCACCTGCTGGCTAAGGAATTCTGTTTGTCGCCGCTTCAATTGAGATAAAGGTGGCCCTACAATTGGCAGCGCGTCTGCGGTGCCGGATGAGGGTCCACCAACAAAAGTRGCCACATACAATTCTGCAATGTCGAAAGAACAACTCAGTGAAAGGAACGACAAGATCACAAGACGATCAACACTCCTTTCCAACTCTGCTTTCCGCAAGAGATTAGCGCRACGTCATCCTTAACCCGTAGCGCTCAGCCGGTGGATGATGAATGTTGTTAGAGCGGTCTTCCGGGTGTTAAGGTAGGAGGTCCCATAAATCGCCCATCTAAGGGCTGAAGCTCAATTTTGGCATGGTGAAACTACTTGAAATAATTTTCAGTAAATTTTTCTTGAAAGAGAAGTAGAATTGGCATCTAACCCAATTTGTTTCTTATTCTTTGGAGCTTTTTGGAATTAGTTATGAATTTTTGAAGTTGCAAAAAAGTGCATTTCAATGGGCTCTAAAACGGACCACCTCCTCAAATGTAGACTCCTTGTACATTGGAGAGTGCAAAATGTACAAGGAGTGTACATTGGTTTTAGAACTTGCTCCATTTTAGGACCTCTTACTTTATTGTAGTCAGTAAGTTACATTTTTCCTTTTAGCATGAGTGTACCCCTAAATGCTCAAGGCCCTATTTGAGCTTCTAGGACTTTGCTCTAAATTGAACAAAAAGTCAACATTTTGATAAGTTGTTTCAATTTTTTTGAATTGTAATCAAAGAAGAAGAAGAGTAACTCTAGTCATATTAGACCACAATGAATAAAAAGTCTGTTGGGGATAGTTCTACTATCTAAGCCATGTAGGCTTTGGTAGTGAGTGCTATCCTTGATGCCTCCTTTCGAAGGTAGACTTTATGATATGGACTCGTAACCAATAAATAATGTCCTGTATCTATTAATATGTGTATTTTTTGAGTAGTGAGTCACTTTGTTAGGGTAGGATATATTGCGAGAAGAATTGTAACCATACAAATTCAAACTAGACATATTAGAGATTACATAGGGGAAAAAAATACAACAATATCACTTATGGATTGAAAGATTATAATATTTGATCATAAAGGTGTTAAAATTGTAAAAGTGATTTGAAGTCTTTCAATCCGCTTTTCACATATCCAATATAAAATTGAGGTCACTAAAAGAATATGAGGTTAAAGCACATAATTTACGGCTTCTCAAATTCTACTCTACAATTTTTTTAAATGAATTTTTAATGTGATTTTTTCTCCAAGATCTAGGGTACTTGAGGCTCATTTCCAAGAGTCCTCAACACTATAGAAAGTCAAGATTGCAATGGACATCCTTGCACAAAATCTTGAATAGAAAAATGACAATCAATCATTTTCAAAATTGAATGTTTGGAGCTAAATCTAGACTTCGAAAACAATTTTTTCAAAAATATGAACTACTAAACATAGAAATTTGATTAGGTTTTATTTAACTTCAAGGTATTGTTGACACCAAAATTTGGTGCTTTGGGCATTTAGGGGTTCCCTCTTCAATGCCAAACTAAAATAGTCATCTTGGAAATCATTTTTTTTTGTATCTTGTGAAGCATTGGCTTAAGAAATTCAAGAGCACTCATTGGAGGTCAACTATTGTGTAAGATCTCCCCTTTTCTTGCAAAATTCCAGGCATGAATACCCATATTTTTGTTTTACATAAGAGTCATTTAATAGACACTTAGTGTCCTCAACGACATTATAGACATTTGGTTGCATGGTTAAAAAGTTATTGCAAGATATGTACTTTTCTTTGATCTTTGGGCAGCCCGGACAGGTATGAAAAAATGACTTTTTTTAGAAATAAAATTTTGAATTGGTTTTCTAGGTTTAAATATACATGGGAAGCTTTGAATTACTCCATTTTGATTGAGTCTAAAGTTAAGAAGAATTTTTGTTTGCGGGCAATCATGGAATCTCTATGCTAAAATAAACTTTGACGTCTTTTATTTAACTCATTTTTTCAATAATTTTGAAAAAAAATAAAAACGTTGGCTGTAGATTGTTTATTACAACATTGCAACCATTGGGATTGGCATCTTTCAATTTCATGAATAAATTGTGAACAATTTAGTATTTTGAATCATTCTCTACTTCTTTCTACTTACTATTTTTTACCTACACGAATTCCAAATGAATTGAAAGTTTTCAAGAGTGGTGCCAATTTGACCTAAAGAATGAACCCGAAGAGTGACAACCATTTTGGACATCTTATCATACAAATCTGGCCTTCTGAAGTTTTCACGAAAAGACAACAACATGGATTTTTGTCACTTTAACCCCTAAAGGACCGTTGTCCCCTTGGGGGACAAATGAGATTTCGGGCAAGATACCTACGGGCTGAATTTTTTATGTGATTTTTTGAAACTTTTTTTTGAAATAGAAAAAATGATGAGCTTCGTCGGAATATAATTTTTTTTTCAATTGGTGCCCGGGAACAAAAGTTATGCCCAAATAAGCTCAAAGCTAGGGAGACCGGGTAGCAAAAAAAATTTTGCAAAAATTTGAATTTAAAACTTTTTTTTTTCCTCGTAGATTGTACTTTTGTATATCTGGAATGCTTTKATTCATCTCATTTGGATTTGTTATGAGAAAGGCCATGTGCGATGCTCCTCACGCAGCCTCGTCCTCAGGGATTCCGTCAAGAAGGTGCCCCTCTCGGCATTGTCCTTACTACATTTCTCTTCTCGTTTCATCTTCTGCGTAGAATTGTTTGTGTAAGGGTTGGAACACTTCTTGTTTCGTTTCAATTGGCAGGGTTTAAGTGGGGGTTTTCAAGCATCTTTTCTTCACCACCGGTTTCTATTTTTGTTGAAAAGATTGTAGCAACTTTCTTTTTTGTGAATTTTTGGCTCAAATGGAATTCTTCCCGATGTATTCTTCTTTGGCATAGAATTGTCTATGTTTGAGTGTTCAAGCACTTTTAGTTTCATGTCAATTTCCAGGTGGAACGGGTTTAATAGTCCAAGTGGGTTTTCGAGTTTTTGAGCACCTTCCTGGTGTGCAAGTTTTTTGAGTTCAATTGAAGGGGGAATTTTCAGAACTAGTGCCCCAATTCTGGAGAATGTCTGGATGAGTGTTATACGCAAGGGTGTGACAGAAGATAAAACTGTGGTTGTGCAGGTTCAGGTGTTCGGAGCTAGGCAGGGCGTTAACGATGTTGTGAGGAGAATGCGGCCAATTTGTGCGCAAGCTGTAGATAATGAGGTTGCATCGTAAGTGCGCACTTCCACATTCCTAAACCCTGAGCTCCTCATGTTTAGTACCGCAATTTTCATTGTTGCAATCYTTCGGGGGTCATGAACTAGCAAGTTCTTGCTACATATTTTCAAGCCTCCCTAATCTCAAGTAAATCACATGTGTAACGACGTAGTACAAGGTTGCCTTCAATACGTGGAAGAGTTGGAGGGGGGTATTTGTGTTTCTGTCATAGATTTGTTGCCCTACTCGAAAGACAAATTCTTCGTGATCTATTCAATTCTTTCCCTATAGAGCATTGTRGGGAATTTACTCCATCTATGTGGAGATTTCCAAAAGAGTCTCATTTGGTGCAGATTAGGGTTTGTAATAAACAGCTTGGCTAAATGTTGACTCATTGGAGCTCTATTACTGTTCTATAACTGGTTCTCTCCCTCTGGATTTTGCAGTAAGGAGTCTTCAAGTTCGGCCACTTCACAGGTTGGTTGACTTTTCTCTTTGTGGCCTCAGTTAAAGTTGAGATTTGCTTAGAAAACCGATTTTATTTCGGCATTTGCTTTAGGGGAAGCTGCTAAGCACTGAGAATTTTTGTTTCTAAACCTGGAAAGTATGATTCAGGGTGTAAAATCTATAGTCCTCTGGGAGGTGACTTATCGTCATGATTTTTTTTTGTGTCCTGCTGCAGAAGACTACCTACTACTACTTGATTGCGAATGCCAAGTTTTTGCTGGACGATGAGGAGCACTTCCAAGAGCAGATGCAAGAGAAGCTTCGTATGTATGGAGAGCGCAACAAGGAACAGGATTTCTGGATGGTCATTGAGCCCGAGTTCCTTGACAAGCACCCGGAGGTGGCCGGCAAAGTGGGCAGACCATCTGCTGCTCTTGTATCAACGGACAAAGTTTGGATCACGTGAGTTTTAGCTTCAAATTGATATCTCGTTTGTAAATTTTACAGAACACCTGTTGCTGCATTGCCAGATAATTTTTTTTTTCTTATCTAAGGGTCACTTTAGATTGCACAGGTCGAAGCAACAAGCTTGGGATAGCAAGATCTTGGWTAATTCACATGCATTTCTATGCGTTTTACCTTATTTTTGCAATGTTGACTTTACAACAGTCCAAGTGACAACAATTAGCATGAAGAAGAGATGTGTATGCGGCTCCTATTTGAAATGCTAAGAGTATTAAGAAAGCAAGGTTTTAAAACTACTTTGAGGTGGATTGGACACTTGCTACCTCGAATTCGTCGTAAGATGTCGTAAAAACAATGAATTACTTGTCACCTCTTCCCTAATTGCAGACGATGTTGCTGCAAATCTTAAGCTTGTTCTCTTGAGATTGTTGCTTGTTCTCTTAAGCTTGTTCTCTTGAGGTGATGCTTTATATGATTACTTTCATTTAACGCCAGTATTTCAGGTTCATGAAGCTGAGGTTGGACCGAGTGCTTAAAGGAGAAATCACCGCAGACTCTCCGGAGGAGGTATTGGCAGGCAAGCTCACCACCGTGAAGTTTGACAGACCAGCGAAATGGATTGCTCCTTACCCCAAGTATGAGGGCGATTGGTGGACTCCTTTCTTGTACAAGAAGAATTAAATCAGTCTTGATACTGTGGATTTTGCACTGCATAMTCGAGAGATTATCATCTTCAGACGTTGCCAAATTTTACTTCCACTAAACATGACGAGTGTTGGAGCGGATAGTTTACCAGGACCGAGGTGGTATAGTTGGAGGTTTATGATCAAGGAACATATTTTGTGTAGAGGATCATGAGGGTTTGATGTTTACGTGTTTGTTAGGGAGCTTGGGTCAGATAGTTCCCTTGACTAAAAATTCATGAGGTTATTAGGTGGAGAAAGCTATGGCTACATTTCTTGCCGCAGAAAATGTCAGCATTCTGTTTCGAATTTGACAAAGTTATCACATGAAAGATCCAACAGAGGAATTCTGTCTGGCGATCTTTTACATGTGTAATGTCCTTGCATACAAGAGTAAATCATTACTTCACTTTTTCTTGAGTTATACTTTCTCCCTCTAATTTTCTCTTGTGAGGGAGAAGGGGATGTATCACAGATCCTGTAATTTTTGTATTGGTTTCATGCGTTTTTGATCAGGCAAGAATAACCTCTTACCGTCTTCTTGTTGAATTTTTATGGACTGATTGCCTATTCGAGTCTTCCACAAGTAACACTGGTTTGTGAATTCCAAAATGTGCTCTGTGCCGTTGCCACAGGCAAAATCAAAGTAAAAGTAATTTTCTAATTTTTGGAAGCATAAAAACTTCAAAATTCAATAACATTTGGCCCGTCGGTTGGAACGCTACAAAACCAAGCCTGTGCACCCCTCCTCGCCGAGAGCTTTCCAACCAAGCATGCCAGTCCGGGAGATCTCTCAACGTAACAAACAAAACAAACAAACAGCCTAATTTAATGTATAGATGAAATGGAGGAAAACCGGTTCAGGAGCTTGCAAAAGAATGGTGATTTAGCAATTCAGGTGAAAAGAAGGCGGAGTTGAACAGTAAAAGAACCCCACCTCACCAAACAAGTTTTTTTCATTATTAGCTCACGCCACATTATTCAATGAGACCTCAGACAATAATATGTTGAATAAGCGGTGTGCAAAACACACTGATTTGATGTCCTGTTCCAACTCGCACCATTTCCAGTCCCTGCCGAGCGCCAAATTTCACTGTTTTACAACGATGGGGTTACGGGTTAACCCATCAGCACTACCATTAYACAACGAAAATGGAAAGACTCTCTGCCATTCCGCTTGGCCTGTCACTTTGAATCATGTTGCACTGCCTCCTTGTACCCTTGTTTGACCCCAAAGACTGATCTAATAAGTGCAGAGAAATCGTATTTGCAGGTGATCAGAAACAAATAGTCTAGAAAWCACGGAACAGAGAGTGCAATGTCAATACATCTGCTCTTCCGGTCTATCACTGTACTGCTAGAAGCCCAAAKTTAGAACTCTAACAGACAACTAATGTACATTCGATCCTATCCAGCTTGGACTGAGTAAAATTTTGGTGGACCCTGACTAATCCAAATTCCGGAGCACTACWGCCTGCAAATTCTGAACTAAGGTCTAGGCCTTTGAAATAGATTACAACTGTAACCGAAGAAGTAAATTACCATCCACAAGCTCTTGAGGACATCCTGCGTCAAGCACCTGTACATATAATAAAAAACATTTAATTTAAATTGCAAAATCAATCTTACCTTCATCCTCTAGTACTTGATTGGAAGCTAAATCAAAGTTGCAGAGAACAATTACCTCAAACCCCTTCTTCACGTACAACTTGAACGCTGGTTGGTTCGTTGCATGAGTATGAACATAAATGGCGTTCAACCCTGCACGGAAACAGAAGGTCTGATGAGTATCCACAATAGCTAATACGTGGTATGATGTTGATATCATTCATGATTATTTCACGTCTATTTTTCGTTACGCCATACAATATAAAAATAGATTAAATCGTTTTGATGACCCGACAGCTACCTTAACGCTTGACCTACATTAATTCTCGACAATGACTTGGTCTAGAATTTCTAATGTGATTTTCCTTCCAAGAACCATTGTATTTGAGGCTCATTTCCAAGAGCCTTGAAAACTATGTGATCAAGATTTACAATGGACACCCTTGCACAAAATCTTGAATAGAAAAATCATAAACATTCACTATCAAAATTGGATTTTGGTTCTAAAATAGACTTGAAAAGGTGGTCACCTAAAAGAGAAAACACTAGAAACAGTAGTTTGGTAAGATTTTACTTAACTCCAAAGTTTTGTAGACACCAAAATGTGGTGCATTAACAGGTTGAATTTGAGTTAGACGCACAAGTGGTATTGACGACAGGAATGTGATCGCATAGAGATTCGGACAGCTCAGGTATCAGTTTAACATTATACATGTCTCAAGTGCTTCAGACAATTATATATGTACATAAAGAACTCGTCCTGCCGATGGCTTCCCAAGTAGGTCTTCGAGAGTTCCAAGCCAAGGTCGATGGAGTTCGAATGAACGCCTTGGAAATACTCCGAGCCTCCATAGCAATAACATGCGCTAGTAGCTGATTCAATATGCAACTCCTACCAGAMGGATTAGGGTTTCATGTAAAGTGAGAAGCTGCACAATGCCAATTGGTTCCCCATCAGGAAACCTAAAATAATGGATTCAACATTCCCGAGCGGCGATCGTATCACAACTAAATTTGACAATGCGGGGAACTTTGACGATTTCTCGGATTGATTCTCAATAAACAGCGAAGAGTACGACCACTAATCAACTCATGTGGAGTCTCCCAATTAGGGCATTTCGAATTTGGACGATTCTGAGCAACGTTCCTTTGTGTCCCGAAATCTTTGAATGAGTGAAAACATACCCGATTAGTTCTCATTGAAAAACGCAAAAGCTTTCAATGAAGTCCCTGACATAGATAAAATCCTGTGCACGCTTCCCGTTGTAAACCCCCACAACTCGAAACTCGAATGCGCTAATTCAACGAGAAAACATTCGCTGGAGCAGAAACAGCAAGAATTGTATCCTCCGACAAGTGAGGTTGTCAATCCCATTTCTAGATGAAAAAGGTCTTCATTCATCCACTCTCGTTAGCCATTTTAACTGCGAAATCCATTTGTGAAATTTTTCACATACTCCCTCCGTCTGGAAATAAATCCAAGGTTTCCAAATATACTTGTCTCAAATTAAATTCAAAATTGGCTCTCCACAATCTACTAGACAACAAGTGAAGCTAGTTTGAACACCTTAAAGCAAAAGGATGTGCAGATGTCACAGTCCAAAGACTTTATAGCAATTTGATCCTGTCAAAGGGAATCGAAACGCAACATCTAATTCAATCAAAGGTGAAAAATTCAACCCCAAACTATACAGAAGCTACTACTAACAAATATCTTGATGAGAATTTCTTGGAGTTGAATCACAAGACATTGTCGGGATTGAATACAAAGGACATCGACATCAATGAACATCACTACACCAACATTCCTCAAAGAATGATCAAAATTAATACCACTAGAGCAATTAAAAAAAAATTGTTACTTCCACCACCTATTTTCAACATGCACAGTGGAGTGTGACTTTGGTAAATAAATGCCACATACTATAGACTCTAAAAGTTAAAGACCTGTGATCAAAGTATTTTGCCAAAAACGATCTGCTTTATGAACCAATTGATATAGCAATTGATTCATTTTACAATAATCTTGAAAGTCATCAATTGGCCACGATTTTGGCCTCAAAGTTCTTCCAAAGTTAAGACAAATCACTATGGTGAGCATCCTCTGCAACCAATTTGACAAAATTAGGGTAAATAACATAATTGTTCAAAGTCATAAACATATACTTTCTTTGTCTTGAAAAAAATCGGGATTTTTTTTTATAGAAATGGCTTGATTAATGCGTGAGTAGTTCTTATTTTCAAGGGATTGCAGAGATATTATTGCTTCTTCTAAACTCCACTAGGTGTGAAAAAATGGAAAGCAAAAGTGAAGCGCCTCTTTGGGCTAATACTAATACACCCGACTAAGAGACTTTGGCAACAATAATTTTTAGCTCCTAAAAAAAAGTTTTGACCTTTCAATTGGCAATTGGGATTTGTATTAGATTTCTATTGGAGATCAATTTTTCAATGATACTCTAGTGCTATTCATTTGTAATTTTACTTGAAAWTAGAAATAAATGTTTTCACCTTTATTATGCAAATTTATTGAACTCAAAAGGTTCTTTTGAGGTCTTTAGATCGAACACATTAAAAAGACTTTGAAATCTCTACGGGCTCCAATTTAATCATAAGACTTCAAGATTCTATTATTTTGACTGTAGCTTCAAAATGTTGTTATTTTTATCTTGGCTTCATTCTATTGCTATTTTAGTCTTGGCTTCAAATAACCCACATACATGATTGCATTGCATTGTAGGCCCTACACTATAAGAGAAAGGGGTGTTTTAAGTATAGTCCTAGAGATAAGATTTTAAGTAATGACCTATAAGAAGTCTTTTAATTAAGAATTTATTAAAATTTTACTTAAAAGACATGCGTTTTTAATGAATTCTTACTTAAAAGACTCCTTATAAGTCATTACTTAAAATCTTATCTCTAGGACTATACTTAAAACACCCCTTTCTCTTATAGTGCTATATTTGTCAATATAAAGCCCCTAGTGGTCACTTTAAAAAATGACTTAACCAATTCCAACTTTAAAGTCATCACTATGACTATTTTGAATTAGTATAGATTGAAGTAATACTATATTCTACCAATTAGTTCTACACAAATAAAATTTTCAWGGGATACTAATTYCCGTCTTTACTAATGACACAAATTAGTGTACAAYAATTTATCCTATTATTGAGTAAAAACATTAGTATCACAACAAAACTTTCTTTTTTTATAGGTTGGTACAATACAATAATATTTCAACTTTCTCTAGTTTAAAATAGAGTGATTTTGATAAATTAGTTTTTTCACAAATGGAAAAGTTTGTTCTTCCATGGTTATGTCATATCTTTTGAATAGACATGTGATGAATTTATGACAATTGGACGTTTTAGAGGTAGATTCAATTTTTGATTATGTTACGTTGTTCTCYCTTCCATATATGATGTTTAATTTTATGAACATGTTGACAATGATCAAGTCCCTTGGCTCACAAGTCCAATTTGTTGTCAATGCCAATGCACTTGTAAATCTTTAATATCAATACCATCAACGAGAATTGAAATACCATCCAACTTATATAGGAGGAGGTCTTAAAATCTAGAATGCATTAAGAGTGAACTTTAATAAAGGTCCATAAATTATGTATGTGGTTGATGAAATGGACCACGTTTTTTGAAGTAGGAAACTGTGACTGCAATTGCATGATTTTAGGACATAGAGCAGTGCTTTTTGAATACTATAATGTGTCATTCATTAGTCATGGATGCACACTTAAATTGCAAACATGGAATCAGAAAATAAAAAATAAATAAAAAATGGTAAATGTAAAAGCAGAGTACATTTTTTGTTGCTCTGTTTAAGACAGTGTATTCATGCATTTTGGAACTTCCATGAATGTAATTATTGAGCAAGCTATTCATTTGTTTGGGACTACTATACTCTTTTCAAAGGCACATGTTAATTGATTATTGATGAAGTCTATAACATAAATAGCAACCTATGCACTCTTCGCTTTAAAAAATAGTCTCTAACTCATTTAAAGTTAGAGTATCACAATTTAAATTGTCGTATATTTGTTATCCATTTCTTTGATTACCAAAAAAATTCTAAATCATTTGGTAGGCAGTTTCTTTGACAACTTTGTTTTTTTCTATAGATGGTTGATTCTTGAACCTATTACTGTAGAACTACTTCTAGTAGGATTATCACAATGTTCTTGCTTGAGCTAACTTGTGCCAACAAGTGCCATAGTTGATTTGCTCACAATACATAAAAAAACTCACTACATGTATGCAATCTAGTTGAATGTTCAATATCAATGATGACAAATATGAAGCACCTTAAGACATCCACCACKAGAGTAAAAAATTTCTTCACAAGCCAAAAGTGACATATTAAGCAAGATTTTAGAAATAACCTTGCTAGTAGATATATTAATTCTCAAATTTCCGAGTTTGGAAATTATAGGCCTAGACAAATAAATAAAGCTTATGTTGCAAAGCTTAATGTCCTCATATATTATCTTCAATGTCTTTTAGGACATGTAAAAAGGATTTATGAGCAACTTTCAATCAAATAACTTGAATACAAAATTTATGGCAAGTTTTGTATTGGTTAAATCACATGTCAAATTGGTGGATTGTACATATAAATAGAAATCATAATGATAGTAAAGAAAACCTTCAAAACATCACCAAAGCTAGTTTTAACATGATGCACCAATTTTGATCCAAACTAGAATACAAGTGCATATATAGTAGGCAAAGAAAACACCATTAGATGTTTTTTGGACCGTCTAGAAGACTGCGAGTTTCCGGGCTGTGGGAACACATTGAGAACTCTGGAACTCTACCACGTAGGCAGTCTGACGTGGCACAGAGACTGCCACGTCAGATAATACTAATTAATTAATTATAATTAATTTTTTAATTAATTTTTTAAATTATTTATTAATTTTTTTTTAAAAATGATTTTTTTTAAATCAGTTTTTAGAATCTTTACACTTTCTAAGATTTATGAAAAAAAAAAAAAAAAATTGAAATTCAGAATTTCAGACTAGTAGTCGCTGGTTCCCTATGCAGGGAATAGTTTTAGGGAACAACCCCGAAACAGGCTCTTGCCAGGCTGAAAAAACATCTAATGTTAAAGAAGTCCAAGCTCATTCTACTAATGGAGCTTTTCCATATTCCATAGACGTAAGAGGTTTTTAGAATTTCTCATTGTATAAATTCATTAACTTCTTTTTAATGCCTAAAAAATAACAAATTGTTGTTGCATTACAATTAGCTAGCATCTTCATACGCTATCTTGAAACACATCTAAAAATAGGATTGCACAACGTTAGATACCACAGTAGGCATATACAAAACACAAATTCTATAAATTGATTGTTAAGAGCCAAAAAACTATATTGAGACAATCAACAATGAAAATTGCAAACCTTGCCATCATTGTTGAAAATGCATATCATTTTCATTTGGAAATATCCTAGTGAGCCTAAGAGCGGAACAAGAACCAAGGCACAAAGTGTAAGTCACCAATTGACAATGAAATTTTTTGTTTGTTCACAAATGAAGGTGTTAATGTTCTATAGCACAAGCCAGAAGGCATCTGCCACCAAAATTTTCATAGTTGGCACATCTGTTGAAAGGTGATTGCTGATAGAGCCACAACAATTGAGCACCTATAAGGAACTCAATTGATCAATGTTAATTACTCAAGCTCTTAATTTCTATCATCTAAACTTACAAGATTAGAAATTTGTTGTATAATGATCTGAGAGGTCCTACAATGAAGACCTTGGCACCAATGTTAATTAGGCTAAATGAGACCTAAATTGCTCTAGTGACACCCCCCCCCCTCCCGGCGAGAGCTTTCAAACAATATTAATCACGCGACCAGGGGACGCACGGTCCAAGAGATCTCAACGAGTCAACGTAACAAACAAAACAAAACAAAACAAACAACCTAATTTAAAGGATAGAAGATAGATGCCTAAATGAAGGCTAGTTTGCCTTGTTTCCTTGCTACAATATAATAAATAAAGTAAAAGTAATTTTCTATTTTTTCTTTTTCTAATTATAAAAACTCAAAATTCAATAATTTTATTGTCGTGAGTTGGACCGCCACAAAACAAACTCCGTGCACCCCTCCATGCTAAGGACTTTCTAGTGGTACTATGAACATGACCACATGACGCATAGTTCTAGAGATCTTACCATGACAAGCAGAACAAATGACTTCATTTAAGGTATAGATATAGTTATTTTTCACAACGTGTTAGATATTTAAGAATTTAAAATTGATTCAATTCAATTATATTCAAATCTTGCTTGCATATTCATAAATTAATTATATTTAAATCATAAAGTATGTATTTTATTGGATTGATTTTGATCATTGGTTTGTGYGGAACTTAAAGACAACTCCATATAAAACTATTTAGTTTCTTGATTGTTTGAGACAAATATTTGACATTCAAAGTTTAAGTGTTTAACTAATTAAAATTAACTATACAAGGCAAGTTTGAAATTAGAAGTTTTTTTTACTTTCATTTAATTATGAAAAGAAAACTAAGAGTAAAATTCATATCATTTTATTGCCATATTTGTATAATCCCATGCATCAAAAACTTTCTAAAACATCCACACTAGTATATGGAAAAAATAAAGTTGGTGTATTTTGTTGAATGATTAGATTTTTTATAGCTTGTGTATATATTTGTATTGTCCTCTCAAATTTGACTTGTAATTATGTGTCAATTTCATAGAAATGAATACATACATTTATAACAAGCATTTATATATATATATATTACTAAATTGCAAAATTGAGTTATTTTATTTAAATTTAAACTAATTTGCCATGTTTGTTCATTTATTGCTACAATCATAACTAATTCTTATTTATCGCTCCCAAACATATGTGCTTAAACTTCAAATCTTTTAGCGGGAGTCTAAATTTGCTAGATGAAAGAAGATAGGGTSAGTTCTTGATTTTCTTCTCTGTTTTT
This sequence comes from Pleurozium schreberi, assembly GCA_006891605.1. Taxonomy (NCBI): domain Eukaryota; kingdom Viridiplantae; phylum Streptophyta; class Bryopsida; order Hypnales; family Hylocomiaceae; genus Pleurozium; species Pleurozium schreberi. Next base: position 14,090 of record VACF01000200.1, read on the forward strand.
TTAACTTTATGTCAAAATTTTCAAGCCTAATATCTTTTGACACATTGAAACAACATGGCAATTACTTTGTGCACCACCACCACTACACTTTGTGAAATCTTGCATGATACCAAACATGCATTTGTTGGCTTAGCAATCATGGAGATCTTAGTTGCCATTATTAACAAAACAAAATAATCAAATTAGGTTGTGCTTTATGACTAGTTGCTAGTTTTTTTTTCATTCCTTTGCGGCTTAGTTAGATGCTATAAGCCTATAATCAATGATTAATAAAAAAATTCTATTGAAATTGTTACTAATATTTTGAATGGAATATTCCATTTACAATACCACTAGGTAAAATTTAAATTGATTTAGATGACACTAATGGCATCATAAAGTAGAATATTCTTTTAAAATTATCTATTAAAAACTCCATAAAGGACTTTAGGATGTTGCSATTGGCTTTTATTAGCTTATGTTTATCTCCTACATTTATTCAAACCTAAAGATTGTTCCTAAACTAAGACATTACGTTATTATAAATTTTTCTTTTTTTGTTCTATTTTTAATATTTCATTGTATCAAGCATAATCAATCTAATAGAATAATGATAGATTAATGCAGTTTCAATTGAAAATACAATCTAAATAAGTTTGCGACAAATAAACATGGTGCATATAGCATTTGTCAATAAATTCATCAAATTGATTCAAAAGAAATTTTGTCTTAGAAAAATTTGCATCGAAATAATTATGTGAACATTCACAATCATCGTTGGATGCTATGAATAGTTAGTCGGTTTATGAAATATAGCCTTGTAGGTAGGAAGACAAAGAATATTGTTTGAAGAACACATCCTTGCCACGGAGCTCACTGCACCAAGGTTTTGTTGAAATTTCTTTGAAGTAAAATGAGAAACACAATYACCYTGCCTTTCATAGACCTTYGGTCTTAGTGTTGAATGAAGGCACCAATCTAGCCATGCCTTCTATTGTTGCCGTTACTTCTTCATGCAATGGTAGCTCAYAGTATTTGCAAGAGGACTTGTTCTCTTAGAAAAGCAAGATAGAATTATTGCAGAGGAAAATGCGATTTTGTTTAGATCATCACATAGACACCACATTCAAGGTGTTATATGATACCAAATTACAACACTATGCCCAGGAAATGTATTGTTACTTGATGCAAAATGCTACTTGCCACATGTTCCAAAAACTGTGCCTATAGTTCATCAACGTTGACCACAACATTGGATATCACTACACTACTAAATCCTTGTCTACATTGAYTCCTCTAACATCTACAAACCACACACCATATACAACTCCGCGATGCCCCGGGGCCCTTGCTTGTTTTTTTAGTCCTACCATCATAATCAAATTTGGAAATTTGTTGCTTGCCCAAGATGGTCTATTGTACCTTTATGTTGACATCATGTAGCAACCTAATAAATCTTTGTGTAGGTTCTTCATAATAGGATACTTTGCAAACATTGCATTATGCACTTTGCTTTAGAGTTTAGACCTCTTGGACATTGTTGTTGCTCTTGTGGGGCCACCAAAATGTGGGTTGTCACCTAGACTTGAGCTGATCGGAAATAGAGCGCCCTATTGAACGCAAATGGCATGCTGGTCAGAAATGGGGTACCTTCTTTGATGATCAAGATCATATTATTATACTTGTTTAGACTGTTGATGATGGCCACTCTGAATTAATATCTTCATGTAATAGGTCACTCTGGCCTAGTTGGATTGCGGACAGAGTAATTATCATATAGCGTATCAATTAGTAGATTAGGAGCGTATCATATTTTGTTGTTAAAAAAAGTGGCGAAATTTCAAGAGGCCCTGATCGAGAACCTGAAATCGATGCCTGGCCTAGTTTTGGATGGACACTGTGCACTTGATTGTCACAATTTTTGGAGCTCTGAAACAAACGAAATTGTGTAATGATCAAGATCATATTATTATACGGAGTACTTGTTTAGACTGTTGATGATGGTCACTCTGAATATCTTCATGATTGATCATCAATGAAAAAGAACGGTAACTAAGTTGGTGTTTGGGCAAGAAAGTCTTCAACTTACATGAAGAAGTGCTCATAAGACTCTACTTATAATGTACATTCAACGTAACAGGTGAGCATAGTCTAAGAGCAGCTCCACTGCAAACGCAATACAAGACGCAAATGTGACTATTGAGGGAAGCTCCAACTTTTGAGCTCCACCACACCAACATCAAAGGCCTTCCCGGTTTCTTGGGCAACGCTATCACTGGGAGAACGGGAGGGTGTTACTGGGGAGGGTATAAGATTTCAGTATGTAACTATACCCTCCCCAAACTTCCTAGAAATAAAAAGTTTGGGGGATATAGTTACATACTGAAATTAAATACCCTCCCCAGTATCACCCTCCCTGTCTCCCAGTGTATAAGCTCCAGTCCACTTCACTGTAAAGTGCCTTTTACGCTCACTGAATAGCTCACACCACTATTCAAGGCTTTGTTGAAAGAAGAATGATTCTCTCTTGTGATGTCATAGATGATTTAAAAGGACTTGGATAGGGCTTTTGAGAGGAGTGTGGCGTGGATTGGGGTGGGGAGTGATTATGAAGTTCTAAGGGGAGACGGAAGGTAACCGCCCCATGTGACTAGGCACTCCAAACAGGGTTTTGCGTCCCTGCTCGGGCTCCTGCGGTGGAGCTGCTTTAAGGCCTCTACCTACCCTGAATTGTGCACATGAAAAACTGCTGTGGCTAAAGTTCTACAGGCTCATTTTAATTCAGTTGTGACGGAGTTTTCGGAGTGCCAAGATGGAGAGATCCAAAGCTCTAAAAGAAAACCAAGGAACGGCGAGGTTGGGCTTTAACGAGTGTGAAGACTGGCCATTAGAAAATATTGGCAAACCTATCTATCTGTCTATCTTCCTGTGGGATAACATTTCATATATATGAACGTCCGCAACTCCGCATCATTACAGCCTAATTAAGCTTCTTCAGTTCAGTAATACTCCGTCTAATCCAGTTGATTCCAGGTGGCCTAATTAAATTATTTGAGAATCATGCAAGTGGCCAGTCAACTTAGTCAAACACGCGCATGCATAAATGTCAACCGAGATACATATCACTTGCATGAATTTTGGAGCATTATGGCAGGATTTGGGGGTGAACTGGTGAAGCTCTGAAGCTGTGAAGCAACTAGAAAGTCTTCAAATTATTGCCGTAGGCGTTGCCTTGACGACTTGGACTAGCTAGCTCGCAGCAAGCCTGAGCGCTTCGCATGGGATACTAAACCAGTGCACAGTTGCACACTGATTCCATTCCTTTGCATCCTTGCCGGAAGACTTGAGTTGAATCATCTAATTAATTCTGGAAGCTTCCTGTTCCAGCTTGTCCTGCTAATTACAGACTAAAGGAGTACAGGTACTTGCTTACCAGTACTGATAGATCAAAGTAAGGTACGATCACCCTAGAGTTCTCTATACCTCCAAATAAAAGAAACTAATGGAATTCAATATACATGACTGCTGACCCTAATATTCAAGTTGGTTGACAAAAACTAGAATTAGTATTGCATTGGCACTTGCAAAAGTAATGAGCATGAAATGTACATACATATTAGAACAACATAATCTAAAGTTATGAATGGTCAACTAGTCTTATTTGCAATTGTGACTAGAGTTATGAAGCTATTTATATTCGTAAATTAATATGTTGATTATGGATCAAGCACTAGCTATATATATATTCATCCAAGTGTGGTGGACCATTTCACTTTGAAATTGTCTTGGATGAATTGCGGTGATTTATTTATTTAGAATAAGTTGTATAGGAATTTAATATTTTTTTCCAACATTCAACTAAACAAAATATTTTCACAATTAAAATTACTCAATATGATTGTTATCACTCCACATTCATCATTATCATGAATGCCACATGACTGTCTATAATGTTGAAAGTATTGTTTATATTACAAATTGGATAGAAATGGTACATTAAGGTGAAAACATCCATAATCATCTTTGTACCCATTCATGTACCTTGGCCTTCAAGTAGATGTGTTTTTAGATTTCTTTTAAAGTGTCCTTCACAAGTGTCATTAAATTGTCCCTTTCCTACTAGTTTGTGGCTATTGGCTAATTTTGTGAGATTTTGCTATAGATTCAATTATATGACAATTCCAATGGCTTAGGGAACTACTGCTTTCATCACAGAAAATCAGGACTTTCCAGAAGGCCCCTAAGAAGTGCGAAAAAGGACCCTGGTTTTTTTTTATTTCGCATGGACAAGAATTTTTCTACTACTGCTGTGGCCACCAAGTGTCATCATTGTAGTAGAGCAACCAAATGTCAGAGCATTGATAAATGAGCAGTTGTGTTCTATTGGAGGAAAGTTGTAGGAAACTAAAATATATTGTGTAATTGTTAAAATATTCACACAAGCTGAAACGCATTTGCGTCAGAAATGCTGTCATTTTTCCAGACCACTAGGGCTCTGGATATATGATTAGAAAAAACAAAAAAAATTCTCTAAACAGGGCATCTCCACTACCAAAAGAAATGAATGGAAGGAACAAACTAATGAGAAGGTATTGCATGTAGTGCATGTTAAGCTATCCAATGGAAGAAGAATGAACCTTTTGCACAATGAAATTCTTACCAAATCCAATTTCAATGAAGATGCAACACTCTTAGATGATCTAAATAAGAAGCATCTTGAAATTATAATACATCAGTACAATCTGTTGCAAAATTTGCAACAATTGTAAGATCAAAGTGCAAATAAGGAGGGAAATTAAATTGTGGCCTAGTATACTTCATGTTTACACTAAATGGATGGAGAACCAAAGCATGAATGAAAAGGTTATATCATTGTGAAATTGGGAATAATTTAAAAAAAAATTCATTAACCCCTAAAAGCCCAAGGGGTTTGAACAAAACACAAATGTGTTATAAAATATAAATTCTATAACTTTTTTGAAATGATTCCAATCAATGCTCTGTCTCTCGTACCCAGTCCCTTCGTGGAATCATTCACCAAAGTTGCATCCCGTTGTGCTGGGCTCATCATCCATAAAAGCACTGCATCCTGCAAGTAAAACGAATAATTTCAGAAAGAAGTTCGAGTATATTGAACGCAAACTCCATACTAATTTAACTGTACTCAGAAGCGAAGTACCCAAGATAAACATTCGCCACTCATTAAAATGGAAAAATTTTAAAAAATTGGCAAGTTTCCAGATGCCCGCCCTAAACCTCAGATGTGATTACGCAGTTTCTTTATCTTTATGAATTCGAATGTCACAATTTAACGCTGTAAGGCACGCCAGTTTCGMAATTACGACTTTAACGTGCAATATGATAAAGAAAAGATAAATTGTTGACCGATGTAACCACCGCACCTCAAGTTTGCCGTGAAGTTCAGATTTCAGACGTCTGTGGATGTTCTGTCCATATTGACGTTGGTATGCATCAGCAATTGCCGTACGCTGTGGCTGAGTTCTGTGACCAAGGATTTGAATAACCCTCTTCGTATCACAACCGATCCCTGACAAAATGCCATCCCAATAATCGTCAAATTAAACTCGCAAATGGGTGGTGTATATAACGATTAACTGCAGATTAACTTTGATCATTCTTCACCAATCACATAAAAAGAGTTGGTACCTCCGTTAATTTTTCATGAAGGATGAGACTCCACTGTGAGCAATTGAAGTGCCCAACGTGAAAAACAACCAGGGCCAAGGGTGGGGGATTATCCTGGTGTCATATATTTGAGAAGCTAGGATAAGTGAATACCTCTAAACGCTCGGTGAAGACCATGAACGTCCTCGGGCATGTTGAGATACGGCGGCACTGTAATGGTTGACATGTTTTCCTTCCAACAATGTCCAGTCTTCTTCCAATTAGTTTACAAATAGTTTGTGACCGATCAACCTGCAGCGTACAAAATTATACACATCTTAAAATTCGTTATTGTCCATGACTTCTTGAAGTTCCTTCAAATGAATGCAAACAGGGCAGATTGCAGCTGGCCATGCCAAGGCTTAATTTCTATCAAGAAATTACAAATAAGATGCAACCCAAAACTGGTATCCTCAGAAAGTTGCAAACCCAAAGATAACCTGCTTGAATGACTTTCCAAACCAAATTGCATAGAAGCCCACGTACTAATCTAAAGAATCAAATTAACCTCGAGAGGAAAGTCCTACCAAATTTTGGGGCTACAAACGATTGCAAACCTACATCTGAATTGCTAAGTTCATTGAAACACAATCGYATCACAAGATCACAGGCTACCACCCTAAAGAGATACTAAATCAAATAACCCTTCAAAATCTTGCCGAACAGCAGTACTAAATTACGCCTATTCCCCTTCCTTCAGCATATTTCATGAATTCGCAACCAACTTCAAAGAAAGATCGATAGAGGTTGAAATTCTCAAGCGATCCATGTACACAACAGAGTCCAAAAATCACAAAACTCCAAAACGATGCAACCAACCCAAGACGGAAATTCCACAAGAACACAGCTGGGACGCTTCACGTACCCTGTTAACTCCAAATTCCAGCGAGATCTYTCCCGCAGTGGTTGCGATTCGACTCAAAACCCACAAACCAAGCTACCACGCCGTACTTCTGCTGCAACGACGAAGACTTAAATTAACTCGACAAAGCTTCGTATCTCAGTGACGTCTAAGTGAAGGCGGGATCGCAAGAATATGAAAGCGTAACCAACTGTGATGCTTGTATATAAAGCGACAATTGCAGAAWTTTTCAGGACGCGGAGTTGGCAGCGACGATCGACTAGTCTAAGCTTCCACCAAAGTAAAAGTTACAGAGAGTCATCAGCAGTTCATGGCGAGAAAATAGAAAACGGACAGGTGGGCTGGTGGGGGRGAAAGATCTGGAGCGCAATTGCAATGGCACGGATGGAATCAGTTCAACCATTTGGTTGCAGACACGGTGAAGGTCGGACGGGGCCAGAGTGTTTCTAGGCAATTTCGTAGAATCACCGGCGAAGTAGGAAGGGACATCAAGGGTTCGTGGGAACCAACCAACGGACGGCGCCTGCCTTCAGCTGAGGCCACCTGGCGCGTGGGCATTGGTCTGCCGTCTTACCTGGTCGTCAATACACATTCTAGAACGACAGATCAGTCCCACCCCCCCAGTCCCACCCCCCCAGTCCCACCCACCCAGCCCTAAAAATCAACTTCATCATAAGGTTTGGATAAAAACAGTTTTCGTGCAGTAGAGTGGACTCATTAATCATGCTTACCTTGTTTACCGATGTACCARAAGAACCTTATATTGAACTTTAACCACCAGAATTGTTGGGTGTCTGCATGCAGGATACGAAGGGGCTGTCTTTTGGCCGCCAAGAAGACAAGCTTGGGTGGCGTTCWCAGCCTACWTCATCAGTGCGTCTCTTCACCTTCCACTCGTTCTTTTCATTATTATCCCCAGTTTCAAGATTTTTTATCCCAGATTGCATAACCATAGTTATTCTGATTTCCTAAACCCTTCCTTGCTACTTAGGGAAATTGACTCGCAAATGCTTTAGGGATGTTCCAAATACTTTGTTGTGGGCTGAAGTATCGTTTGAAAATCTCAGGTGATTCTTGAAGATGTCCGAGTACCTGAGAGGAATTTGATTGGAAAGGAGGGAGAAGGATTCAGTATAGCAATGTCAGCATTGGATGGGGGTCGTATAAATGTTGCCTCGTGCAGGTATTAAAGATATCATAGGGTTGTCGTGGCCTGCACCTTCTTTTAAAGTCCATTGGAGACAGATTACTGCAGTCAAAATCCCTTTCCAGCCATTCCAATTCCTTCCTACTTTGTTCAGTTGAGATATTTATCCAAGAAGCTTCGTCTTTTTTTTACCTTGTGGCAGTGTTGGGGGAGCCCAGTTCTGTGTGGATGCTGCACAGGGCTACGTTTCATCTCGGAAACAAGTAAGAGGAGATTCTGCTGATAAAAYGTATTTCAAATTTTGGGCACATGTTTGATGGGGCCTATTCGCCGTAGTATGTAGTATGTGCTTGTGGTTTATTCTGGAATTTTTGTCTCTTGAGTTGTGGGCGTTGATTGATTTTGATATTATTTTGTATACTGATCATTTGACATTGCACTTGATCAGAGAGTTCCTGTTTWCTYGATGTATGAGTTCCCTCAAGTATYATATCTGTGGTTAAGGTAATATCGCAAGGGACTAATGTTTGGCTGTCGGGTTGCAGTTCGGCAAAGCCATTATTGACTTTCAAAATACACAATTCAAGCTAGCAGATATGTTGACTTCGGTTCAAGCATCCCGTTTCMTGGTTGCCAATGCAGCAACAGCTCTAGATTCGAAGTCCCCATGGGCTTCAGCTTCAGCAGCCATGGCTAAGAGGTGAGTAACAAATAGTCATTCCCAAATTTTATCAGTTATGTTGATTAAACAAAAATTGAACACTATCACACTTTACAAATACCAAATATTGTGTTGAACCAGATTCCTTTGGTTGGAAACTTCTTCACATAATTAAAATTCACGATGATGATTRAACTGATGATCCTAAGGAGCGAATGCGAGAGCAGCAGGTTCCTTTTTCTTATTTGATTCAGCTCGTTGAATTGGGATTGAATTATTTATGTCGTTGATTATCAAACTATATTATTGCTAATAAGCATCTTTGTATCTGCAATGTTCACGCAGGTTTGCGACTGATGAATGCTACCTTGTCGCTAATGACGCACTTCAACTTCATGGCGGCTACGGATATTTGAAAGATTATGCGGTTTGTCAGCTTGAACCCTTTTCAAGCTCAATCATTCTGTGATAAGGAATCTTTCTGTGATGCAAGTATTTCTTAGCATCTTCATTTGAAGATGGATAAGATTATTATTACAAGTTTTTCAATTGTTGTTGTTTATTTTGCTCATCATGAGCGTTTTTGACACCGAGGTTTGTGGTAGCAGTGAACGCGTCATAGTACAATTTTCCAACTCCTCTGTTATAAGTTTTAGTGCTATACTACCACTAATGTCATCGCTGATGGAGTTCTTGTTTGTTTCATTGCAGGTGGAAAGGTATGTAAGAGATCTTCGTGTCCACTCAATCTTGGAAGGAACTAATGAGATTATGCGTGTTGTTATGGCCCGCCACATGATCAAGTCCCAGACGTAGCATTTAGTGTATAGCACTTGCATAGATCATAGATCATTTAAAGATGTAATTTTTGCACAATTGTAAGTCAAAAACGCATTTGAAGATGATGTGAAGTACACTACTATGGCAAATGTTGCTCTTGATAATTTGCTAAAATTGTGTGACCTCAGGAGTGGGTCCTTCCTTCACAAGTGATGCACAATAAGTTAACTTGTACATGAAGTTCAGGCATCCCAAACAGGTACGTTACGTGCAGATCGATAGACTATCTGTGTCAGGCTAGGCATCGATCAGAGAAGTGCCACCACTACTGTTTCTAGATTCTCCTCCCATTTCTCATTAGAATACAACAAATCAAAAACATTTACAACCACCTTACACAGCAATCGTGCGTGGGGACCATGGATCCAAAGAGTACATTTTTTTTACACAGGGGATAAGAGATGGAATGTGTGGAAACTATGCTTTTTATTTCAACAAAATGCTCCGAGATCTTGTAACAACTCACATGGTTGTGAATATTAATCCATTAGTAAGTTAACACCGGGAGATTATCCTTTGTTTCCCTTCCGAGAATATCCAAAGGTTCCCAGATGATTCTGCACTAGGAAAAAGACGGCTCAGAGACACAGTCACCGTACCAATCTGAAATATTGTAAACAGGAATTCGCATTCAGGGAACTAGAGCTAATTAACCATCCTGTACATGTGTGAATGCTGGGGTTTTTTTTTTGGGGGGGGGGGGGAGAGCAAAGGTCACACCGTTCTGTAACAGCTTCACTGACGCTTTCAGAATCTGCACGGTTTGCTCCCTCCAACTTCCAACAAGTAGTTAATTACTAACAGCATGGAAGTAACATGCGTGCAGCAACTTCGACAACAATCTGTTCGTACGACAAAACATTGTCAGGGCAGCAACTGAACGCCCAGCACGAGGTCTACTCAAATAAACATCCAACGACTTTGCCAATGTTGTCACTTGAATGTCAGCTTCCTGAATCTTTCATGACGTGGTCTCGTAACTAGAAAACAGAAATACGCGACAATCACTAACTTAATGGAAAGTTTCCATCCACCATACAGTGAGGGAGACGTTCCACGTACTCACAGTACATGAGAACTTTGAAGCTTTTCCTACAGCAATCTAGAAACGTGCACCATCTTCAATTTTGCACATTTACTTTCATTTGGGTTAAGCTAAAAGCAATTGCAGAAAACTAAATGTCGATAGATAAAGTATTTTCACACTTAGCACAGTGTCACATCAAATCAAAGCTCACATGTATGGTCACTGAAACTCTAATGTACTGAATGGTTAATGGAACCGCTCTATCTTGTTTCGAGTCGAGGATTTCACATAACCCTGTTCTACAACACACGGTGATTGATGAGCCGCTGAACAGGACGGTTGCAAACAAGATTCAGAAGGCAGAGACAACACAGGAGCACAGGGCGCAAGCAAGCAAGCTGTCCCTGCTCGTCAGTAGCTGCTTCCCTGGTCGCCGCGGCTTGAGACGACGAGGGATGAAGCTAGTGAGAGGCAGGAATAGCAAGGTTGCAGGGATCAGATTTTACCTCCGTCGCAAATCCACAACACATGTCGTGAAAGAATTCGAAATCAAATGAGGTGTTGTGCTTCCTGGAACGCCAGTGCGTCGAGTGCTATTCCTGGCCACCAATAGCTCCTTCCCTCCCAGACTGCGCTCACCATCAGGCAGGAAGGGATGAAGCTAGTGAGAGGCAGGAAGAGACACAGACAGACAGAGGCTATGTATATACGACTGTGGACACACACTCCTGCCGATAAAATCGACCACCGATCCGATCCGGACCACCTCCAAATCTCTTCGCGACGGAAACCATCTCGTGCACTTGCACGCACCCATCCATCCCTCGAGGAAGGATCAAGCGATGGCTGCGTAATTTTGTTTCCGGACTCCCGAGACGACTARMTCTTCTCTSTAGGATCATCGCAGGTAGGCATTTCGGTTGGATTACAAGCACGTACTACCTTCAATTSGAAGAGCACTAGACCGTCAAGTACAGGAACAGGAACAGGAGCAGGAGCAGGGCTGTCGATGGCAATTGCAGATCAAACTCCAGAGTCAAACGATTCCAGATGTACAGGCGTTTCTATCACTAGCTAATCGAATCAACCTTAACTTGCACACACTGAATTCCAAGTAACTGAAAGCCCGCGCGCGCGTCTCAGTGAAGTACGTCCGATCGAGTCGCTAGCCTCTGGTACACGGCCTGGTTCCGAGTTGCACTGCACTGTATGGACTGATTGCCACAAAGCAAGTGAATACACCAACAATCGAAGCAACAATGCATTGCACTGCCTACGAGAATGGCCTGGCGGGGGAGCCTGCCCTGAACTGCAGTCGGGGAGGAGGCCAGGCCAGGCAGAGGCAAGGAGGAGTGGAGTGAGACGCAAGAGAAGGGGAGGGGGCGCCTTTATAGCACGCCAGGGTAGCCCAGGCAAGGCCAGGTGCTATTAGGGGGCTCCCCCACCTCACTTGAGAGCGCATGGAACATGCTTTTTCTYTTCCTACGTGCCTTCGTTATTCGGGGCTCGGGGCGGCCCCCCCCCGGTCACTCATGGCCGTGGTGGGAGGCCGCACTAATTCATTTCATTATTACCTCATTCATTTCATTTTGGGCTCTCTAATAAGCACTCATGGACTATGGAGCATCAATTTGGGTAACTAGGGTCAATTGTAGGTGCGCATGCTTTAGCACTAGTCTTCTAAAACTCCCTCACATTACTCAATGCACAACTTTTATCAATCCATAACCTCCTTCTTTTGGTCCAAAGCCAATAGAGAAAGTTCAAAAGACATTGATAGCTTTGTGAAGGCTTCATACCTTTCTAGAATCTATACCTTAAGATTGCTTGCTTGCTTGCTTTTGTTACATTGAGATCTCCCAGCCCATGCATCCTCCAATCACGTTCTTGGTACTATTCAAAAGGGCTTGGTGAGGATGGGTCCACGGGCTTTGTTTCATGGCGTTTGGACCTAGAGTGTGAAGCTTATTGAATTTCAAAGCTTTTTGAATGAAAAATGAAAAATGACTTTTACTTTAATTTTTATTGTGGCAATGGCATAGGGCACACTAGTAATTATTACATTTTAAAACCATAGAATATGTCCTTTTGAATGTTTTACTTTGAAATTTTTTTTGAAGAAAAATAATTGTGCAAGAGTGTCAGCAACTATTTTTCTAATGTTACATGCATGAGAGATTTATCTCTCACTGATATTAAGTTATGGTCACTTGATTTGAAGTTAACTACACCTAAAATCACACAAATAAGCAATTTAGAATGGTTTCCACTATTATATTGAAATTTTTGTGGATTTTTGTTGGTAGTCAAAAGGGAATTCTAGATTATCTTAGAATGTACTTTTGGTCACTATATGAATAAACTAAAATATTCAAACTATTGAAAAAAAATGATTCAATAACCAAGTATAGACTTTCATGAATATTAACCCCAACTCATGTTCACCAGAATTTGGACCCTTTTGCACTCATTCCAATCGAACTAGCATTAAAAATAAGCTCTACAAAGACTAACCTTATCGATTCAAAGTAGATCCGTACTCCAAGCTATGGGCAAATGGGCAAATGATTTGACCGTACCATTCCAAAGATTATAAGAGTCAAACAAGGGCAGTCTTTCACATTGGAGAGGCCATATTTGGGGCGCTGGGGCGCTTAGGGGTTAAGAGTACATCTTAGACAAAAGTATGAAGTTTGTGGTTTTAGAAAATGGTGGAAATTAGATGTAGATACTATAAGCTTTGATTAGCATTTTCTAGAGAATCTTTTATATTGATTCATGGCATTATAATACTTTCCATAAAGGTTATTAGTCATTTAGCTCTGAAAGGACAAAACGTATGACCAAGTAACTTTGCCAAAAGATTTCTTTCTTGGACCAATAGGTGCATTCTTCATTTCTATAATGATTTGAAAAATCTTCCATCAACCACTTTTTGGTTGTAGTTTCCTTAGAGGGTCAATATGTCAAAAACCAACGAGAAAAAAACTAAAAGGGTTATAAGTTAGTTTGTGTGAGAGACAAAAGGTTGAAAGTTCCAAGCCTGTACGCATTCATACCTCTTTAATATTGTCTTCTCTTATGTTACAATTACTCTTCTCTCACTCAACTATAGGAACTAATCTATGTATCATATATGAAAGTCATAGTTTGCACAAATGAAGTAAATTTTGTGATTGTTTTAGAATAATGTTACTTTTACATGGAACATTACCAACATAATGCCACAATGTTATTGAAATTCATACAATATTTGTATTTTGGGTAAGAAATCTCTATAATACATGCAATTGGATAGTTATATGAAGTGACATTAGAGAAATTTGGGTATATTGGGATGAATGAATACTTATAGAAATATGATCTCTGTAGACTAGATAATTGACTAAGAGAAGATCCATTGGTAGTCAAATTTGTCATGTGGGTCTTCTTGTGAATCATTTCCTTGGTCTATACAAACCATTTTTTTTACGAATGATTGAGTTTGGCAAAAATTTGAATGTAGATGCCTGAATTTATCAAAAATTGTATTTCAAATTTTTTGTTAAAAAACATTTGCATACTTTTATTTTGAGTCAAATAACAAATTACAATAGACAATTTTAATTAATTATTCAGTAGGAATGTCAACATTGACCACTAAGTTTAGTAATAAATTATAGACAAGTAAAGYCCCTTCTCAAGTCCTACTAGACTTTGCCCTCATTTATAAGAAGAATTGCTGAAATTTCTCCAATATGTTGATAAAAGCATTGAGAAATATAAGTAACTTGATGAAATTATGATATTTCACCAATGCCATTGTTTAAAATAGAACTATGTTACAAAGAGTACATAGAAGCTCCATATGGAGCCATATTCTTTGCTTGGGCTCATATATAATTTGAGAATGTGGGACGGGATGGGCCAATTCCCACCACTTGTGCTTGGTGTAATGGTTTGGCAAAAGTTCGATTTACGCAAAAAGAATGTTGTATTTAGTTTTTTATTGATTAAAAGGAGGCATTGTTCCTTTTCCAAAACTCTTTAGCTACTGTTTATCAACCACTCTTCCAAATTTGGACTCTTGGACAATAAAATTGAGAGACAACAAAATGATGGTTGTTGGGATGTGAGCTCCAAGTGCAAACTGCCCGGGCATAGCACAGTTTTGTGTACAACATGATTTTCAAGGAGACTACTTTGGAATGACCCAATGACATATTTGTGTTGGGATACAAATTAAAACCCAAGCTAGCTGTAGACTAGGTTGGGCCCCTTTGAGTGAAATAGGCATGAAAATAGGAAATTGTACTTGGTGAACAAGAAACTTATACTAGAATGTAAATTGAGTAAGTGAATATTATTTACAAACTATAATTTAATGTTGACTTCATGATCATATGTGTATGAATTTGCTTGGTAGGAATGATGTTATCCAAGAAGAAGGAGACAATCAATGGATTTTAGATCCACATCAATAAAGAGTCTTATTCTTGGATGATTTGGATGATGTTAAGATAGTAATGGATGATTATATCCAAAAATTATTATTTCATGCATGCATTCTAGTTCTCTTGTTGTTCTACCATCAAAAATCCTCCAAGAAAATTTTCATTCATCCCTCAAGGTTCACCATGTGGAAGAGACTTTATGAATATATATTATAGACAAGCATTTTATGTCATTGATTTTGTACAATCAACATTAAATGCACTTCATTGGAGTGATGAAGTTATTTATAGTTGCATGAATGAAACGTGTAAAATCAATACCTCAAGAAATTTCATTTATTCTTCCAAAATTATATATGCTTGGTTGCTCACCCCAAAAGAGCAACACCATCTCAAGATTTTCATAGCAACTCAACAATTTCATCGATTGAAAATGGGGAGTACATTGCCAAATATTCCTTCAAGATCTTTCTTGCATCCCTTTTAGCATTCTTTTGCTAAGGTCAATTTTTTTAAAATTAAAAATTAAAACAAACAAACAAACAAACAAAACCTACTTTGGTAAGGACAGAAATATCTCCTCGGCATGCAATCCGTACGTAACTTGCATCTCCATTTAGACAATATTATATCTTGTCTTGAGATTGTCTTGAGATTGTAAATAAGTCACCATGTTCCATAGATACAAACATAAAAAGCAATCTTCTTTGATTTCCATGCCAAAGGCTTTGCTTGTGATGTCATCCAGTAGTACGTTACACCATCAGGCACAAATGTGACTCATTTCAACGAAAAACTTCAAACAAAAACTGTATGATGTCAGTATAATTATATTTGTCAAATTCAACCACTACCTGATGATACCCCCTTCAATAATGCTTGTTTTGGGAAAAAATTGGGCCAACTGCTTCCAATAGACTGGCTACCATGTGAGTGGGTTTCTCAAACATGTACAACACGTCCTGTAAATTACATAACTTAATCAAGATGGTAACTTATTTTGTACATTTTGGGTAGGGGTCCTACTTTGTGGACTGAGACCATTTTGTCAAGAACAAACTTAACCCTTTAACGACGCAAAGGCCATTTCCTAGTCGATGAATGAGAGAGCATCTTTCTCTGTAGGACAGAAATGCAACTATCCATCCTCAAAATTTGTGGTGGAAAGGGAAGATTTTCTACAATGCTTTGACTTCCAACAATTGCTTTTGGATTTCTTTAGGTCAATAATTCCCATGGTTTTAGAAATTGATGATTTCTAGGGTCACCCGCGCGTCGTTCAAGGGTTAACTTCTAATGATCTCCACACCAATGAACTTAACTTATAAGGTACGAGGTCCATAAGCGCCCATCTGAGGGCTGAAGCTAAATTTTGGCGAGGTGAAACTGCTTGAAATAATTTTCAGTAAATTTTCCTTGAAAGACAAGTGGAATTGGCATCTAAACCAAGTCGTTTCGTATTTTTTGGAGCTTTGTGGAATTAGTTATGAATTTTTGAAGTTACAAAAAAGTGCATTTCAATGGGCTCTAAAACTGACCACCCCCTCAAAACTTTGGTCTCTAAAGTACAGTACTTGTACATTGGAGAGTGAAAAATGTACTCCGACTGAGTGATTGGTTTTACAACGTGCTCCATTTTAGGACCTCCTACATACCTCTTAATGATCTGTAGGGGCAAGTTAAATTTTTTTGAATGCAAAGATCTTTTATGCTTTTTCTTTACCTTCCGTAGTAAACTATGAACTTGTGAAGCACATGGCAGGTTTGGTCCAAAGTAATGTTAATGTTCATACTTTGTTTTATGAAGCACATGGAAGAAGGTTTGGGTCAAACTTTGGTCCACCTGAAAACTTTGGTCCACCTGAAAACTTTGGTCTTTGAAGTACAGTACTTGAAAGGTTTGGTACAAATGAAACTTTGCTTGTCGGTGACACAACTTCTACTCCCTAGTCGCTATTGTAGTCACTAACTCACTAATAGGATAAATCAGTGAATCTATTCTCCTGAGTTCCTGTGGCTTCAAGTTCCACCAAGACTTCGAAGAGTTCCCTGAGTTCCTGTGACTTCAGGTTCAAGTCCTCCCCCAAGACTTCGAAGAGTTTCCTGAGTTCCCGTGGCTTCAGGTTCAAGTCCTTCCCCAAGACTTCGAAGAGTTTCCTGAGTTCCCGTGGCTTCAGGTTCAAGTCCTCCCGAAGACTGAGTGACTGACTTTCAAGCGTGAAGCGTGGATGATTGATGAGGCGACTCCAGCAGGGGAGACAGCCGACTTGGCCGGACTTGACTTGACTTGACTTGGGAGTTCGTCAGGACTTGCGAGTCACGTCACGTCGCGTCACGTGCAGCGGCCCTTSTAATCMGGAGCCCAGATGCTGTTTCCATAAATGCCAAGGCGTCCATCCCGTCCATTTTTCAATTGTATTTTTGGGTGCAATACAATACTGACTGCAATTGAAAGCGGATTCCTCAAATTCGACTTGAGTGCGATCCCGTCTCCCCAGGCTTTCCCCAGATTTGGATCATGGGGGTGGCACCCCAGCAGGCAAAGTCCTGCACTCCTACCTGCCCAGTCCCCCGATTGCCGGAGAATGATTCCATGGAGGCAGGCTTGCGCCTGCTGCGAATGCAGTGCGATCACCACTCATCAAATCCAGTTCAGTTGTGGGAGGGAGTCCCTCGATTCGTGTCAATAAAGAAGAAGTTTGGAGTCGAGTCGAGGCTGTTCGAGCGAGCTTTATTTAGGCAGCAATCCCGAGAGATGCTGAGGAAGCGATCCCTACGATGAGGGCGAGCGCAATGAGCGCAATGAGTGAGTGCTCAGTAGAGCTGCTGAAGTCGCGTCGCGTATTGAAGTGTATTTGTCCGCCGGTGGGTGTGGTAGAAAAGACGAGCCCAATGACGGAGCTCCCATGATCGACTTGGCCGCAGTCTGTGCTGCTGGTTGCCTCCGGCCAGAAGCTGTAACTTAAGTTACTGTAGGCACGGGCTGCCAGCCCCCCGCCCGCTTCCGTCAGTTGCAGGCAGCCCCATTTCCTGCTTTCCACGGGGCAATCAGTGACTGCTTGCATTCCTTCCCATCATGAGTGATCCACCCGCCAGCTGCAGGCAGCCCGCATTTATGAAARAATGGAAGTCGTTCGAATTCGTGCAATCATCGGGATGGCAAGTGCGGCATGATTAGGGGCGTCAGTCCGAAAAACGAATGGGGAAAGGCGGAAGATACTGTACAGTGTAGTGCTTGCTACACCTAAGGTAGAAGGCTCGAGAACAGTTCAGGCATTTAGAACCACCCCATAAATGTACACAGTTTGTACATGCTATTTTTTCATAGCCTTTATTGATGTACTAATAGTGTACATTTCAAGGGTGGGCGGTTTTGGAGCCCTATGTTAGTTCAACTTCAAAATTTCATAACTAATTCAAAAATGATCCAAAATAATATGAAATGACTTGGGTTAGATGCCAACTCCTCTTCTCTTTGAAGGAAATTTCATTGAAAAACATTTTGAGAAGTTTCACCTGTCTAAAATTTAGTTCCAGTGCTTAGATGGTTGGTTTATGGACCTTCTACCTTAGTGTAGGCTCCAAGTTTTCCATGACGGTACGCCGGTAAGCAGACGTGACTGAAAAGACAAAAGAAATTCGGGAATTGTAAGGGAACTGGAAGTAAGACGAGACGGGCTCGGTCATTCTCACTGGAGATGGTGGTGGTAGGACGTTAAATCCTCCATTCAAAGTGGGCCGAGAAGGATTCACCGGAGGTAAAAGTAAAAAAGCCCCCTATTTTGAGTCGTGTCTAGGGTATGGTTCTAGACCTTTCCTAGCTTATTTGGGGTCTTTAATTGCAAATATGAATTGAGAATTTGCAAAAACAAAATTTATGTGAATAATAAAAAATTCCACCGTTTTTACCTAAGGTAATTCCAGCCTGCTCGGCCCACTTGGAATGGAGGGTTTAATGCTCGGAAGAAAGTAGTCTTCCATCATGTTTTGCAATAACATCATTAGCATTTGCTTGTGTATAAGGCAATGCCTGAGGAGGAGGGCATTTCGAGAAAAAAAAAATGGCTAATGAGGAGGGTGGAGCTCGACGAGGAGGTGTTTTTTTCTCCAAAATCCCCGACCATGAGGGTCATTGCTGAACGTAAACCAATGTTGGACAACAAAACAATTCTAGATGACAAAAAAAATTTGGATAAAAAATTTGTGATGCCTAATTATGCGGGCAAAATTGCGTAATTAGCATTACAAGCACTATAAGAAAATGGGGGTATAAATGACTTGTCCACAATGACTGCACCAACAACAATGACTGCAAAATAGTCATTTTGAATTCATTTTGATTTCATTTTTGTTGGTGCAGTCATTGTGGACAAGTCATATATACCCCCATTTTCTTGTAGTGAAGAATGAAAACCCTAATTGCAATGCATAATCCTCCCCCACTACGAACAAGACAAATCCCGGCAATGGTTTATGAATTCTATATGGATAGTGAGGCCAAAAAGTGGCCAATTGATGAACAAAGAATCTTTCTTTCTCAACCCATAAATGTCACTGCAATCATTTTTTGGTCTATAAATGAAGAAGAATCCTTTTGTGTAAGACAAAAGTGCAACTATCCTTCCTCAATTTTGTGTGAAATGGGTTGGCCTTCTATAATAGTTTGACTTCTACAAAAGTTTGACTTCCAATTAGTTATTTGGATTTTTTAAGCCAATGCTTCATGCATGACCAAAAAGAATGATTTTCATGGTAACTAGCCCATCCTTTCATGGTTAACTCTATAATGACACTAGAGATTCAAAAGAATTCAAAAGGATGATTTCACTATGAACTATATAAACAAATAATGCACCTCTTGGTTCAATAATGGGAGTAATTTGATCACCACCTTGGTCATGGGGTTGTGTCCTAACAAAGTTAAATTTTAAAGCCTTAAAATACATTTTTGGGGGGCAGCATAGAGTTTTCAGTCATCCATTTTCTAGTGGAATTCTCATTGTTTTTCTTTGAAATTTTCACACAACTAGTGGTCAAGGAGTAGCTTTGAGGCACAACAATTTTCATAACATTTGACTACGTGGTTAAATAATTATTGTGCAATATGCATTTTTTCTCTGAACCCGTTTCTAAAGTCCAAGTAGCTCAGACAACTTAGAAAAAAACATTTTTTTTCAATTAAAATTTAAACTTGGGTTTTATGTTTATATAAACTTGAAACGATTCAAATCTTTATAGTTTGATTGACAAGATGAATGTTATGGGGAGTTTTAATTTGCAAGAAATTGTGAAATCCTTATAGTATAATAAACTTTGGAGTCTTGTTTTAAGCTTAATTTTCAATATTTTCGAGAGAAAAAATTAAAACATAGGATTTACATTGTTTATTACAACATCGCAATTATTAGAATTGAAATTTTTTAATTTTAGAACTAAATTCTTGATAATTTTGTTTAATTAATCATACTTTACTTCTTTCTCAATATCATTTTATTCAAGCATGATTACAATATACATATTTTTAAAATTTTAAAATATGTATTTCAACATATTATGGAGCAATATGAGTTGTAGCCTTGTAGGTTGTACAAATTTTGGGATAAAATGTTTGAAAGATGAAACTTATCCATTTGAGAGGGATTGAAAATACTAATTTTGAAATTCGAGCACTATGAATATGCAATTGGTAAAAAAGTCTTGTGATATTTTAGGAGGGTGTACTCTAACAACTTAACCCCTTAAGTTCCTTGACTATGTTTTCTCCAAAACCACTCCAACTACCATTTCTAATACAAGTACCAATTTTTTGGAATTTGTTTTTTGACACATGTAACCATGAGATCTTGTATTATGCTTACTTGGAAACATGTGGTAAAAATTTCAGAAATTTCCACCAAGTGGATTGCAAGATGTATTGGCTAAGCAATCCTACTTTCATAGAAAGTAGAACAGTTGCACTTCACAAGCTCACTTTGCTATGGAAAAATGTCCAAAATGGGGGTGCTTCTTTGTATTCTTATTTCTAGACAAGTTTTCTACATGCTTGGAATTTTTTAGATTATTTGGAATTGTACAACATATAGGAAAAATTAATAAATAGACAATAATAGAGAATGATTCAAAATACTAAATTTTAAAGAATTTAATTTTGGAATTGAAATTGCCAATAACAATGGTTGTGATGTTGTAATAAACAGTCTACATTCTACTTTTTTATTTTTTTTCCAAAAATATTGAGAATTGAGTAAGATCAAGGACTTTAAAGTTTATTTTAGAGTAGAGAATCCATAACTACCCGCAAACAAAAGAACCTCATAACTTTTGACTCATTGATCAAATTGGAATGATTCAATTATTCAAAGCTTTTCATGTTCATATAACTCTAGAAAATCATTTCAAATTTTTGATTCTAAAAAAAAGGATTTTTTTTAATATGCCCGGACTACCTGCTCGAGGAAAAAAGTAACATATTAGGCTATAACTCTTGACTCGTATTTCCTAATGTCATGAAATTTTGTGCATGTGAAAGATATTCCTCGTCCCCACCTTCTATTAAAATTTTAGCCTAAAATATGTAACTCTCTAGTCACATGTACTTGCCCAAAATTTCTATGTTGCCAAAAAATGCATGCTGGTCTTTTAGGGGTTAAATAAACAATCCTATGATTGAATTTATTAATGAATAAATATAGATGAAGATTTTAGCTTTGCTGTGCATGCAAATATTTTAAAGCAGTTTTAGACTTAGAAACACTGCAATCAATTTGTAGTTAAAGTTGGAGGGATACAATTATCATGGCCAATTGTAATTATATCCTCTTCTACCGTTACTTTGACAAGTTGCTAAGAAGCGCACAAAGAGATTATTTGTGAAGAACAAAACTTCACTTGTTGCAAAAATGACGTTTTTATATGGGGGTGTCACTCTTCCAAGTCAGGAAGATGACTATAAATAATATTGCTTTCTCAGTCCTGACTTCCCAATTCCAAGATATAGACTAATGTATGTTTGTTTTTTTCTCATTTTTTCATTCATTACTTCTCAAAACAAAATTTTTAAGAAGATCAAAATTATTATCAATTTTTTTTCATTTTCCTCTTCTTCATACATTACACACCTGTTTTTCTCTCTAATAAATGGCTTATTTTAGCTTAGAGATTCCATGATTGACCGCAAACAAAAACTCTTCATAACTTTTAACTCAAAATGGAGTTATTGGCAAGCAAAAGTCCTGAAAGAGACTAATGAAAAATGAAGGAAACAACTTTCCACAACTTGATACTTCAATCACAATGGACTCTAAATATGAACACAAAATATTCTTATTAATAAGAATGTTTTTATAAAGAGTTCAAACCATCCAACCATAGAAAGAGACCAATCTTCAAAAAGAATTACCCTCATCTCCATGCTTAGTCATATATAATAAAGACTATCACTAAAGACTAATATTAGTCCCGGGACTTTTTTACTACTTTTAGCTTTCTAACATTGGTTCTATCAAGAATCGTCTATTCATGTAAGGCTTGATCGTGCTTATCCAAATCTCATATCTTATCTAAATCTTGATCTTCCACTCTCATCATTTTATTTTTATTTTTAAGAATTGATGATGAGAGTGAAAGATCAATATTAATTTGTAAAATAAAAATAAAAAAATTTGATAGACTAATCTAATGTTGATTTTTTTGTTAAATTTAAAGTAAATTCCAAGAATTAAAAAAAATAAAACTTGATCACTTAGGGGTTAAATTGCTGAATTCGCCCACAATGTAGAGCATTGCTGTGGATTTCACGCTGCTTTGAGGCAATCTTCATTATTTTCTTTGAAGGTTCTTTGATTTGGCATGAGTTAATTTGTGACAAAATGTTTTTTCATCCACTGTTGACAAAAAAAACTTTACCTTCCATCCCATAATGATTTTCTTGGTGGTCTTAATTTCATGTTTTAAAATGATCTTTCTGTTGTACTTGTGACATTGCAAATTGGTCAGATTTGGCTTTCAATTGCTAAATAGGACCAAAAAAACAACCATGAGTAGTGATTCCCCTTCCATCCATGCAATCATCAATGAAGACAAATGAAATGATTAAAGGGATCAATCAAGAGTGTTTGTTCTTATTTTTTGCATCTCTTTGAGTATTGCCCATTTGAATTGAAAATAAAACTTTGGGAGGCAAAACAAAGGTCCCAACATATTTTTAGGCCCATACTAAATGCTCATAAAATGATGACTTCACACTCAACAATTAAATGCCTAGTGGCGCTCTTGAAAATGCTCTCAAAACTCCACTTTTTAATACTCCAAAATTGCACTTTGAAAAGGTCACCAAAACTCAAAGTTTCTTGGATGCTAAGAGTGCACTGAACTCTACTTACAGTTTAAAGCATATCTTAAAAATGACATTTTTTACCTTAATCTATAACTTTTTATCCCACCATGAAGATCATCTTGGAACGGAGGTAGTACTTAGTTACTTAGTTAATATGAGTACATTGTGAAAGAATGTACTCAAAAGTTTCAGACTGGATTATTTTTCATACCCCCTCCAATTTTATTGGGGAGTATGAAAAATAATCCAATGTGAAAACAATTTGGAAACCCTAGTACCCCCCACTCTTATATTTTTGGAAACAGAACTTACATGACAATCGATATGGATTAATTTGTTTTGGTATTCTTTCCCTATCCGTATCCAATATCCCAATATTTGTATTCCAGTATATGTATCCCAGTATTCGTATACCAATATTCATATCCGTATCAAGATCAATGACAGAGAAGGGGGGCATTAGATATTTTTTGGACCGTCTAGAAGACTGCGAGTTTCCGGGCTGTGGAAACACATTGGAAACCCTGGGAACTCTGCCACGTAGGCAGTCTGACGTGACACAGAGATTGCCACGTCAGATAATAGTAATTAATTAATATTTTATAAATAATTTTTTGAATTTTAAAAAAAAAAATCAATTTTCAGTTTCTTTATACTTTTTAAGATCTCTTGGATTTTTTTTTTTTTTTTTTTTGAAATTCAAAATTTCAGACCAGCAGCCGCTGTTTCCCTGTGCAAGGAACAGTTTCAGGGAACAGCCCCGAAACAGGCTCTTGCGGGGCTAAAAAAACATCTAATGGGTAATTTTTAAGAAAGAAAATCAACGGCCTGTGTTTTTTTGGAGAGTGGGGGGGGGACTAATGCAAACCAAGTGGAGTAACTACCTCTTTGGGGTACATTGTTACTCAATAGGGAGTACAACAGTTGAAGATCACCTTGTATAATTTCATTGTAACTAATAAATCAAGACTCTCTTGAAAGCTCTATTTTCAAATTTCAACCAATTCTTCATCTTCCATTTCCTCCATTGAACTTTCACAAACTACCTACTTCTCTTCTCTTTTCATAACATTCATAATTGGGTTTGTATCCCCCCCCCAAGTGGAGTTATAATCCTCCGCTATATACTTGGGGGGAGGATTAAGGTTATAATAGAAGCAATTTCATTGGCTAGTGTGGTTGGGAGAGAATGGGCTGTCAGACTTGGACATGCTGATTGGTTGCTGGGGAGCCAAATTTTGAGGAGCAAAAGGGACCCCCCATGAAGGTTAAGAATGTTATGTTTTCAGTCCCTTTGTCAAAGGTGGGCTACCATATTAGTCCTCACTCATACCTAATTCAACAAGATTTCGTCTTATTGGCAATGTGTGAGATCCCCCATTAACTTGACTTACTTAAGGTAGACTGCTCTTAAAGCTCCCATGCTCTAAAAGCAATTGTGATGCAGAGGTACATTTTGCTTTCTTCAATGTACCACTAGTGTACTTTTCAAGAGGTGGTCGCTTTTAGTGACCACTGCATTACAACTTCAAAAATTTGTAACAAACTCCTTTTTTCTTCCCATGAAAATTTACTGAGAATTGTTTCAAGGAGTTCAGCTTCCCTGAAAAAAGCAATCAGCTCTTAAATGGTCGCTTTAAGAGCAGTCTATGCACATCAAGTAACTGAAGTTTGATATCCCTTTTCTTACAACTGACTGTAACTGCTACAGTACCATTCAGTTAGTGCAAAACTGCAAATTTTACTTTGGTCACTTGGGTAACTTAACTTTAAGTTTTAAAATGTATGAACCAATTTCGGTTGGGGTTAACTTCAGTTAACTTAATGGTTGTTGGAATGTCCAGTGATGACGAACACATCACTCATTGTTGTGTGCAATGGATAAGCTTATGTTAAGTAAGTTAAGCATTATTTTCTTTCTTAACCCTTAAAGGACCTATAACCACTGCTTTCAAGCCTCCCTACCCATCTCTCATTTTCTTAACAATTTTCCATTGGATATGTATGAAAAAATTTGTATTTATTTTTCAGAGATGAAATTACATGTCTTCGTTACTTCACAAAAAAAATTTAGATTTTTTTTGTGGGAGATCGATTTATGGGGGAATTTTTGAAGAAATAGTGAAGAAAAATCACATCAAATCGAAAATTATTTCAAAAAATCAAAAAAATTCACCATGTGTGTATACTAAAGTGACAAAAATCATGGTGTGAACCCAACTTCCATGCAAATGTTATGAAAATTGTTGGGCCTTAAAGCTACTCCTCGGACACATGTTGTGTAAAAATTTCAAAGAAAAATAATGAAAACTCTATTTGTAGTGAGCTGCCCAAAATCTCTATGTTGCCAAAAAACGCAGTTTGGTCCTTTAGGGGTTAAATAACGAGAGCCGTTTATTTTTTATTTAAAAAAAATTACAAACCTCCCGTCACAACTGTTGATCTTGGATACGATCTCGGACATAGATATGATACAAATACAGATACGAATAAGATACAAATAAGATATGCATACACATACGAATACATATATGAATACAGATATGAATACATATACGAATAAGATATGAATACAGATATGAATATAGATATGAATACATGTACAAATACGGATACGGATACTGGGAAACATATCCCATATTGTTTGGAGCAGTTCCTGCTTCTTGAATATTATAAAGAGAGGGAGGGGGGGGGGTCAAAATTTTTTTTATTAAATTTAAAGTATTTGGGGTGTATGTGAGGGGGATAAATAATAAAAATGAATTGGATTAGGTTGGGTGCATAGTGTCACTATGCACTCAAAAGTGGCTATACACAGCCACCCACACAATCAATCTACTGACTAGAACAGACACTAAAGCCTAAACTCTCTAAGCTGAAACTCAAGCACAAAAATTAAATGCAGTCTTACTTACATTGCATGTCCAACACATAAGAACCAAGCTCATGAATCAATCAAGTACTCCTCCATCCTCCGTCGAGAAATGATTGTCCACAATGTTTTGGGTATTTTTTTGAGCCAATTTCATTGATCATATTATGAAGAACATATTTAAGAGAGGTTCCAAATTTTTTGTCACTAGAATCAATGAAGAACATTGAATGTGTTCATTGCAACCTAAGTGAAATTAGTCATAACAAAGTATTTTTTTCAACCTACTCAAAAATAAATTTAAAAAAAAACATGACATTCAAAGTGGACAATCATTTTGGGACAAATAAAGTAACTACCTCCAAATCAACTAAACCCAAATGATACCTCACAATGTAGATTTTATGACAAGCAAGAAAGATTAGAGATGCATTGCTAGGTGACTTTAGATTACAGAGTTACTAGTGAATTCACTATGAATTCCTAGCCCTAAATAGGTGGCATATGTAATGGCATCGCATGAGAGAATACATGCACTAGAGAACGTGCCATGTGCAGCGCGTTTTGTACAAAAGCAAGCCCGTAGGCGAGCATGGGAGGGTGAGCTCTGGTGCATAATGTGCCCCACATGTAGTACATTCCCTAGTGTTAAGAATAGTTCTCCAACATTACCGCTATGTTCATGTGGTGAAATTCACCCGTTGTTGCTCATTTTGCACTCTAGTTTTCCCTTGAAAATGTATGAATTGTTGGAGACTGATTCTAATGATAAGTGTTGAATGTGTGGTGGGCTCTTTTGGGTGCATAGGCTTACTGAAACCATGCACCCAAAGGCCAAAAAAAAATTAATTTTTAAATTTTTAGTTTTTAATTCCCTCCCACCCTCCCACCCACCCAAATTTTTTTAGTTTTTTTGGAGAGACGGGGGGAGGGGAATTAAAATTTAAAAATTTAAAAATTAATTATTTTTTTCAGCCCACTCTCCCAGCCCTCCTCCTCCCCTCTTGTAATTTTCAAGGGGTAGGGAGATGCAAACATTATGGGATAAATCTATATTTTGCTATATATGTATTCTGTCGGCCGTATACATATTTGTATTTGTATATGTGCTCGTATCCAGATCTATGTCCAGATCCAACAGCTCCTGATTTTTTGTTGAGGAGGGGTGGAAATTTTTTCCCCCCCATCCAACGACTCTTGATTTTTTGTTGAGGAGGGGTGGAATTTTTTTTCCCCATCCAAGGGCTCCTAATTTTTAGATAGTGGGGGGGGAGAACCATGAAAACATGTGGTGACAGCTTCTTTTGAGGAGATAGTGCATGCACCTGTTTCAAATTCCAAGGCTGGGCTTATTAGGCCTCATGGAAATGAAATGTAAGACCCTCATGTTCCAATTGCACAATCAAGATAATACTAGCCTTGGCCTACATTTGTGCCCAGAAAAAAACTACTTTTAGTTCCGTAGTCAAACACATCGACGTTGTCAACATTAACCCCTAAAGTCCCATTGTCCCCTCGGGGGACAATTTTGGATTTTGAGCAGGTTTTTGTGACCTTGATTTTTGATGAAACTTTTTGAAACTTTCTCATAAGATAGAAAAACTAATTATCTTTGTGGAAATATAATTTTTATTTCAATTGGTGCCCGGGAGCAAAAGTTATACAACAAAAACCCCAGAACTCAACTCGGCGGGCAACAAATTGTTTTTGCAAAAATTCAAAATTAAATTTTTAAATATTTTTTTCTGAAATAATATATTTTTGTCTACATGTGAAGCTTTGATTCATTCTATTTGGACTAGTAATGAGAAAGTCATGGACAATCTTGTTTTTCGGGCAATCTAAGCATCTTCTTGAAAAAATAACTTATAGCATTCATTTCTGAATGCAATTTTCACAATTTTTCAAAAAAAAGTTTTGGGCAAGGTGAAGTTTAATTTCTAGAACAATCTCACCGTTTGGATTATTGTGTTTCAATCCCATCTTAGAGCTACTAACCATTAAGTTTTTCTTTCAATCTTGGACCTACTTCTACTTAACAGTTTTTTAAAGATTGAAAATCAAGTGTGTTTTTTTGAATTTTTTTTCTAGAATTTCAATTCAATTCTTCAACATAAAAAATTTTAAATTCAAAGTCTGTAGTGCAAAAACATTTGACAAATGACAGTCAAAGTCATCTGAAATTGCAATCCAGTGTTCAAAAAAGCTCTCTTTTTCTACTTTGAATGCTAATATCTTCCAATCTATACGGTCAAAATTCATGAAAGTTTTACCACATGATTCAAGACAAGTGAAGTACAAGATCCTACGGTTAGATTTTGGGAAAAATTCTTTTTTTGTTTTCTTGGATGAATGCAACAAAAATGGCAGTTTTCAGTGATTTTTGACATAAAAATGGCCTCGGCACTTTAGGGGTTAAAGGCCATATTCGTTATATTGAGACCTTTTGTAGTCTCTTTTCTATCTTCGACTTGAAGATAAATTGCTTTATCTCTTTGCTAGTATCTTTTTATGAATAGGTAACAACACCAACTTTTAGAATGTCATTATAGGGTTACTATTTGAGCAGTGTTTATCCCCTAAAGGTCTTTGACTATGTTTTCACCAAAAATGCTCCAAAACTGCCATTTCTAGTGTAAGTACCAAATTTTACAAAAAAAAACATTTTTGGACAAATATAACCGTAGGATCTTGTATCAAAATACTTTCGGAAGATGTGGAAGAAATTTCAGATTTTTTCACCATGTGGATTGCAAGATATCTGCGTTTAAAGTGACAAAAATCCTTTTTTGAGCCCTGCAAAAATCCGGAATGATTCAAAGCTTTTCACATATATAGAAATCTAGAAAACCAACTTCAAAATTTTATTTGTGAGAAGAGAGATTTAATTTTTCCCGTGCTGCCTCCAAAGCAATGAAAATTTTCTATCATGCAATAACTTTTTATCTACGTAGTCAAAAGTTGTGAAATTTTTCATGCCTTAATGCTACTTCTTGAGCGCATTCATGAAAACTTCAAACAAAAAAAATAAAAACTTCATTCCTAGTGAATTGCTCAAAATCACTATGTTGCCTAAAACACATAGTTTGGGCATTTAGGGGTTAATAAAAATTATATGAATGAATGCCTTCCATATAAACAACAATGAAATCAACAAAAAATAATTTTTTGGAATTTTATTTCAATTTTTTGTGTTTCTTCATTTAATCATTTTCAATGCCCAATGAATTACTTTTTAGACTTAGGATGGTATAACTATTGCTTTGGGGCATAAAATAAATTGAAAATCATATTTCCTTATAAATTTTTTATTTTCTATCTTTCCAAAAAAAAATTCTGAAAATCATGTCAAAAATTGAGGTCACACCACACCAACCTACACAAAATCCCAAAGGGAACATTAAAGGGACAATTAACTTTAGGTGAAGTTGACAATTTTGGTAGCGCTACCCTTGCTTGGTGCCATTTCCTTTTGAACTTCAGATTTCTACCTTCTTCTAGGGTAGAAACACCCATAATCAACCTGTAGATTGACTTATTTTCAACCATTTTTTGGTCAATGTCCGACTTCGGGCAGAATTTTCGGATAGAAAAAAACTTTTTTTTGAATTTTTTTTTTCCCTAGAAAATATTGGGTTGTATTTTAGTATTTATATTTAAAACTAAGATCACTGTGGTCAGAAAAAAATCATAATAGAAATAGCACAATGTGTTTAGAATTTTCTAGTGTTGAAAATCTTACTATTTGAGGAAAGAATTGATATTTTTATGACCGGATTGTTAAGGATAGAAATTGTATTTTGAGTGAATTTTTGAAGTTATATCTTCAAAATTCATTTGAAGAGAATCTGAAAATAGTTTTAAAATTTTGATCGTACAGATTTCTTCTACTTTTTGTGCTTCACATAAACTTCTTTGATGCAAACTTCAAAAAAGTTATAGAATTCATATTTTATAACACATTTGTGTTTTGTCCAAATCCCTTGGGCTTTTAGGGGTTAAGCAGTTTTACCCATGCTTTTTAGTAGTATATGGCAATGCAAATCTTATGCATGTAGAAAGATAGAAATTTTAGGCAATAGTGCTAATATGTGAATCCAAGAATGCGAGCTTGTAAGCATTGAGCCTACAATAAAAGTACCTATAATATAGATAACACACACTATAGAAGGTGTATATATCATAAAGACCTATAATATGGATATTTGTAACATATATATCCTATAATCATAGATGGTTTCTATAGTATATATACCTATTACATAGGTGTGTAGTATTCTAGGCTCATGGGCTCATACTCCTATGCTCACATAAGAGCAACCCTCATTATCCAAGGATTGTGGTAATTTTATGCTTTGAATTGAAAATGACTATGAGTTTTGAAAGCCAAAAGTTGGTTTAAACCCATACCCAATGTATAAGTGTTCCAATTCTAATCATGCAAGAACTAATATCCCGCTCTCTACTTCTAATTCCTACTTTGTTGCTCACTACTTCAAATGGGACATGTGTCATGGCCTTATTAATCCTCACCTTCATATTGATATGGAGTAAAAAACACATTCCAAACTTAAGTTGAAAATGGTTGCATCCTACAAGTTAGGTATTGATCCGTGGTCGGGAACGGGTGGTTCTACCATAGTTGCACCCTTATATCAAAAACAAAAATTGCATAAAGCATAACAATGTAAAAGTAGACCAAAGGCTCTTCAAATGCTCTTACAAACAAATGGTTGCAAACTAAGATATTTGGACAATAAAAGACATAATACAATCAATGTCACAATCATGATACGCTCAATCCCTTCGAACAACAAGGAACAAATGTACTTCCGAGTTCAATTCATGTGAAAATTGTTAACACAGCATGACAGATTCTCAAGATGTACACTGAATGTACAATTACAGAGCAAATGATTAGAGGGTTGATTGTGTACCACCCTTAAGGTGGCAGTAATCTTGCGATTTACCTTTTTATTGAATTGTGGATGTCATGAATAAGAAGCATGAGCAAAATTTTGCCTGSTGTCATGAAAATTTTGTTGGAAGTTATATTCTTCCGAATATATAACAAAATTCAGCTAATCTTTAATCGAGTCTCTTGCCATCTACCTTGTAGAAAAATGAAGACCATAACAATAACTACGGGCGGAAGCTTTTAGCAGGTTTGTCACAATTCGTTGCCTTGCCACTTGATTGTGCTCCACTATCTCCTAGACGAATGCAATTATATGCCAACATCCCCAAAATTGAGCCAATTATAGGGCCAGTAATGTAAACCCAAATAGCTTGGTAGTTGCCGGAAGCTACAGCCGGACCCAACGACCGTGCTGGGTTCATTGATGCTCCTGATATTGGCCTGTCAACACAATATGCACGTCATTAAAATTGGCTGATCACGCACCAATTGAGATTTGGAACTGACAACTACCTTTAGCATCACTTACAATGAATACAATATTCTTGAGTTGTAGCCTCTTGATACCTTTTGAGAAAACTGACAAATTTAGTATAGGGTCATGCAAAATCAAGCAAATGCAAGTTCCAACATACATACCCTCACATGTGAAGACAATGAGAYGAAGAGCTCTAACTTGTAGAAAATGAGTTCAATATGCAAAGCAAGGTGTTAAAAATTCCTTTCCAAGGTCAATTCTTAGGGTGATCAATCATGATTCTCTAGTATGTTACATAATTTGGTCTCTAAAAATGGAGAATTGAAGACCAAAACTAGAGAAAAAGTGGCATACCCGGCCAAGAGAGCATTCAAAGTGACAGCGGAGCCAACGGCAATACCTGCTAATTCTCCGCACTAGAATCACACCAAGCACAACACAACAATGAATTAGCCTAGATTGGAGCTACTGGATATATTTGGTGTTGACTGTTTTCATACATAGTAGCCTTCATCCTAATATTACATGAAACAAAGACTTGATGAGCTAACCTTCAAGACAAGGAGGCTTGAGACATGTCATGAAACATGAACTAGATATACTTCCAAAGCCAAGAGGATCCATATGTTCCATGAAACACGTTGAGGATAACCTTCAAGAGCCCGAGAAGGTTACAAGACATAATTTGAAGTTGTACCACTCTTTGTTCAAGAACGTCCAAAAGTGGCTTTATTTATTTATTTATTTATTTATTTATTTATTTTTTTTATAGTTCATTGGAGGGCTCCATTGCATTGAACCCTAGACCCTGAACATTTATAGATCACAACCCTCTTCCTCAAAATGAAAGAAAGATTGGCACATTTGCATTGACTAGTCAACAAAGTATCACGAAGGTTTGAGAAACCAGAGGCGATTAAGATTGGGACTCATTCTTACAGCTCGTGTGTCGGTAGCAACAGCTGCAACGACGAACATCAGAACAAAGGTGATGACCATCTCCAGGAGGAAGGCCTGGACATCACTGCCAGCGGGTAATGATGCACCTTCGGAGGCCGCCGGATGGAGGATCCAACGCAACATGAACGCTGCTATTATGGACCCACTGCACTGCGCTGCAATGTACAATGGAACCTGCAACAAAACCCACACAACAACAGCCTCATCAACAAAACACCAAACCTTTGGACATCGTCAAACCCGGCCTAACCCTAAACCCAAAATCCAAAACCCTAGCTCTCTTGCCTGCTTTCATTGTCACATGTTGCAATTGGAAAGGTGGCAGAGGTCCAGGGCCATAACCTAGCTCCACAGTCTACTACACTATATAGATCTCTCACAACAGACAGTCGAAACGAGAGGATTCATATATGTAAGTCTGATAATCGAAAATTGGGATGTAAGGACTTCTACTAAAGTTACATAGGTCCACAAAGAGATTTCCTAAAAACAATAATCTGTCCACCTTCCACATGTGCTCAAATTGCACTACCTTAATTTGCGCAAGTGCAATGAACACAATTAATTTTTTCCAAAGCCGAAAATGGTTGAGAAGGAGCACCTTCAAGTTAGAAAGAATGGATTTGTTTTTTGAATATTTTTACTATTTTGAAAAAATCAAACATCAAAGTATCCATTTTCTTGGCATTTTCCATCACTCTTTGAGTGTGCATAACTTTTAGAGATAAATTTTTCTAGGTCTAAATATTCACATATATATTTTTTAAATGCTTTACAAATTATCCATGTTTTATTTTTTTTTAGAAAATTTTAATTCAAAAGTCATAGTATTCCAGTACTAAGGATGTCTGGAGCCAAAAATGACACAAGTTTCTTGCAAGTACCGAGTTTTTAAAAAAAAAGTAAAAGAGATATAAAGTTCATAAAGTAAGTACTAATCTTAGAATGAAATAGCTTGACTATGTTTTTGCCAAAAACGCTCCAAAACTGCCATTTCTAATACAAGTACTAAATTTTAGAAAAAAATCATTGTATGACACATGTAACTGTAGGATCTTCTAGCATGCTAGTTTGAAAAGATGTGGAAAAAATTTCAGAATTTTCCACCATGTAGATTGCAAGATATTAGTGTTTGAATTCTCAAAAATCAATTTTTTGGCCCTACAAAAAAACGGGCAGCTACACTTCACAAGCTCACATTTGTATGAAAAAATGTCCAAAATAGTGGTTACTCTTTGGATTCATTTTTCAAGGCAAGTTTGTTACATGCTTAAAAAATTTCAAATCATTTAGAATTGTACAACATATATGAAAAAAATAGTAAGTAGAAAGAAGTAGAAAATGACTCAAAACACTAGATTGTAAACAATTTATTCTTGGAATTGAAAATGCCAATCCAAATGGTTAAAATATTGTAATAAACAATTTTCCACGTACTATTTTTATCTTTTTTTAGAATTATTAAAAATTGAATTAAATAATGGATTTCAAACTTTTTTGTAGAGTAGAGATTCTATAACTACCTCCAAATTACCCCAAACTAAAACTCCTCATAACTTTTGACTCAATGATCAAAATAGAATGATTAAAAGCTTAACACTTAGATAAAATTCCAAAGAACCAATTTCAAATTTTTATTTTAAAAAAAAACATAGTTTTTAAATAATTTTTTTTTGTTTCCTGGGCTGCCTACTGAGCAATCAAAACTACATATCGTATTGTAATAACTTTCTAACTATGTAGTCAAAAGTTATGAAAATTGTTGGGCTTTAAAGGAACTCCTCGGGCACATGTTTTGTGAAAATTTCAAAATAAAAAACATAAAAAATCCATTTGTAGTGAACTACCCGAAATAGCTACGTTGCCAAAAAAACGCAGTTTGTGCATTTATGGGTCGAGTGATTACAAACAAGTAATTTGACCACTGAAGAAGTTCATGCACCTGTGGTATAAGATGGATTAAAAATTTGAGCTGAGAAAGTGCATGCCATAGCTTTAGAGCATCCATAGTGTTGCTTGCTAAACTTGGTATGYTTAAATTTTACTTCTATTTTTGAGGAGACTTGTTTCCCATCCTCATTTTTTACGTATGTTCCATAAATAATCAAATTGATCAATCACCATAGAGAATGTAGTATTAATTTGACTACACTTGATTAAAGGAAAATTGGTGAACATCCACTACCAAGAAAATTATTTTTTTTTGTTGATTTGGTCGCAATAATATGGATTGTTTTTCTATTGATTTGGACAGAAATCAAAAGAAATATGAATCAAATCAATGCGACCAAATCAATAGAACAACTAAATTTTCTAGCCAATTCATAACAAAGAGAATATTGGAAGGAAGGAAGTGATCCTAGCCAATTCACAACAAAGAGAATAGTGGAAGGAATGTAAAGCACTTATCATTCACTTTGAGGGTGTTTTAGTCCCTTCGATTTACAAGCGTCCAGATGCGCTTATACTTGAGTTTTGAAAGCCCCATGTGATTGAAAAGGAGTTTGAAACAACGACTCCAAAATCTACAGTGGTGGGGAGCTGGTAGAAAGTCAAGTTTCACTCTTGATCTCAAACTCCTTACACGAACAATATTTAGTATCATCACCTTTCATACTTTTTTATACAAAATCATACATTTTTTGAGATTTGTGAACACTTTCATACCAAATAGATCATGCTCTGTATGATTTTTTTCGTGGATAACTTACTTATAGATTTGTAGTTGTAATGAATTGCYACTTATGYTGGTTGAAAAAMTATGTGCAAACTTGAYRCTRTAACWAATGATTTGCAAATTGGATTGGGCTCTTGGACACCAAGTAGTCAGTTGCAATGTGACAAGCAACTTTGGAAACTTCCATAAGTTTGATGCAAATTTGTTAAGCAATGTGGCCTTGGAGCGCAAGTGGGACACATGATATTTGTAGGTGAGAAGACGAGAGCTAGTAGGACGTAGCTTTTATTGAAAATTCACCAATTTTTTTATTGCATATAATTGCTTTGGGATTAGCAAATAAGACAATCTTTGTTTTGGTTGTAGAAAATGAAGTCAAATTATATCAATTAATTCCAATTAGGTTTGAAGTTGAATTCTTCCTACGTATCAAGTTCTTAGTTAGAATTTTTGAAATTACATTAAAAGCACTATAAATTGAAATTTCAATCTTTAACAAATCCATATCCATTATTGAAAATGAGCTCAAAAATTGCAAATATTGTACACAACAAATTTAATCATGGCAACTATAGTGAAAATTATGTTTGTGTGCATGGTTGGTGATGATTTGAGTTGGCTTTGTCGGTATCTATTCTCGCTCTGTACTTTACAGTGGCCTTCAATTAGTCTTGGAACCCCATCGCAGTTCTGAAGCAAAACTCTATTTTTAAAACATATTCGTGGCAGGTAAATTTAGATTTTTGGTTGATATTTTTGGCCTTCAGTCATGTACGTTGTTGTGACCCAGTTTGCTTTTTGAACAATGTGAGTCATGTACGTTGTTGTGACTCAGTTTGCTTTTTAGAAATAT
Source organism: Pleurozium schreberi (assembly GCA_006891605.1). Taxonomy (NCBI): domain Eukaryota; kingdom Viridiplantae; phylum Streptophyta; class Bryopsida; order Hypnales; family Hylocomiaceae; genus Pleurozium; species Pleurozium schreberi. The sequence goes on from VACF01000200.1 coordinate 49,817, forward strand.
CTCGCTTGTGACATGGTTGTTTTTCAAAACTGTAAGGTAAGTTTAAAGGTACAATGCTACACTTTGAAAAGTCTAGGTCACACATAGTGGATTTCAACTCAGCTGCAGCTGCGCATAAGTGATTCTAGTGACTGGTGCTTGCAAACGTAGTCTAGAAGTTTTGTGAGCAAAAATCAAAGGTTGTCTATAATATTGTGTATGTGATATTGTTAGGATTTCTTTAAGTATACTTTGTGAAGTTTCAAGTAGTGTTAATTAACGTTGCACAATGACATGTAAATCTCTTTGAATGAGCTCCAAAGAAAATGGATTGAAGCAAGTCAAAGATTGAGTGTGAAAAAGATGTAGGTCCATATCAAATACCAAATGTGGATACTATTATTAATGAATTTTGCTTGGGAAAATATAATTCAAGAAAGTGTCTGAAGGTTGATTTCTCCAATGCCAAACCAATTGGAAGTTATACCACTTTATCAAAAAATAGTTGCTAGTGAGCAAGACAAAATGTACAAATACATGTTATAGTTGGCTTCTATAGTACTATAGCTTACTAATGATACCTTATTTGACATCATTTGTTGAATTCAAAATTTTTTTTATGACTTTTGCCTTTAAATGTGTTTGAAAGAGAATTGAAAATCACATTAAAGACACATAGAGGAAAATTTCACCTAAGGTAAGAGAGCCCATTGTGGTCAGAATTTGGAGTTTGGCCTCACACTACTGTTGAAATTTTTCAATTTTTACCCCACTAAAAGACAAATATGAGAAACAGCAAGTGCAAGTGAAATTATATTTTTTCAATAAAGTATGAGTTTGCTAGGAAATTTTGAAGTGTTCAATTTTCCATGGCCTAACAGGGTCTGTAGACCACCCCATAGCCAACAAAGTTTGAATCCATGATGGTCATCTCAATACCTAATGCAATCACAATATTTTCTAACATGGAATGCCTAAACAGTCAATCCTTGTAATGAATTTTACACTGAAAAGTTGGAAGTGCCTTATGTGGTCACTAATCACTCCATCACTATCATGCAAGGCATTGATTGTGGCCCAGATCTTACAAAACTAAAATAACCACAATGGGGCCACTTCATAGGTGACCACTATGGAAGAAATAACCGTAATGGGTTGTCTTACCTTACATAGTGTGACTCTTTTTGTAACATGAAAGACGTGGACAATGTTTTTTTAATACATGTGGGGTTGCAAGGCCTATTGGATGGTATTGCACAAAACTTGGTATGATCATTGTAGCTTTGTTTTGCGATATTTGGGACACTTCTCTGTCATTATCAATAATCAAAATTGGTTGATTTGGCATCCTTAAACCAGAATAGTTGGTGTAAATTTGCCCTGTTGACCATGCATGCTAGAATTAGTGGTTGTGCTATGTTGTATTCATGATTGCACAACCATTCAAAAAATTTAGTTTTGCTTGTTGATAGATATACTATGTGAAAGAATCCCCTTAGCTGCTCCAGGGATCTATATTGAATCTTGACAAGGGATATGATTGCTCATTCCTCAAGTAAATGTTTTGATTGATATTTGGGTGAAGATCCCATAATATTTCCTTTCATTTTGTTTTGTTATGGAATGACAAGTTGACATGATTGTATGCAATTTGATCACATTGCATACAATCATGCCTTATTTTCTTGATAAATTGACAGTTTTGTATCCAAATAAGCCCTTAGCCCTAATGCTACAAAGGTCTACATTTCATGTTTTGGTTTCATAATAGTGTTGCAATTATGTGAAGGTAGTTTATACAMTAGAGTAGGACGTCCCATTATGAATCTTGTGGTCATTGTACATATTTGGACTTCTCACATTTACTATTTTTCTTAGCAAAAAAATTGCATTAGATAGAATATTTTACAAATGTTTTGGTCAATTCATTCTTGAAATAGAACCACATTGTTAAGCAATGAGATATAACTTTCCATTGTAGACCAATAGAAGACTTTTGTTTTTTTGGATGGTACTACTACTTTGTTGCAATGATAATATAGGCAATTAACTAATACTTATCTATTGTTCCGAGGTTTATGAAGGTCTGAGTTGGTAACAACAATAGCATGCACGGCGACAATAAAACCATGCTTATAATAATATTTAGTTGCCTCTTGTATGACGAGCGGCAAATATATTCACAAGAAGTAGAAATTTCTAGAGGCAACGGATGATCGAGTACATGGTACAATTCAAGGTATGAGTTCAAGCATACCTGTTGTAGCAAGTTACACACATACAAGAGTTCCGATCTTGTCCACTTGTACAGTGATTGATGCTGCATGTTGGCATGGTTACGAGGCAATTCTACTAGCATCTTTGAAATTGTACTAGCAATCCACCTAAGTTTCTCGGTTTTGGAGCGACAAAGTAAAATCAATTTGGAAAGTTTTTTTTGGAGTGCACCAAGTTTTTTATGTATCATGTCATTGTAAAAGTTGTTGATTAGTTTGTCTATTAATTACTTTCCATGACTTCCAATGTGCTTTGGAATCCACCTCACTAGATTTTTTTTTGGTTCGAGCCTACAGATATGTAGAATATGAATTAAGAAAACTTGTTTTAGAGTATGAATGAACATAAAGTTAGGACATTTTTTGTTCTTTGTAATGAAAATTGTAGACTTATGAATATCTTCTTTTAGAAATGATCGATCATGTGGTCATATAGTTTTATGGTGTAATACTTGGAATGCTTCAGACTTCATTTGCATAGGAAAACAATTGTATCTTTGTCAATCTTCCCATCCAATGTAATATTGGTATCATGAAGTACCTTAGCTTTTTCTTTGTCTCAAAAGACATAAAACCCTAATTTGATCAACTCTAGCTTTCTTTACATTGTTAGTCCTAGATAGCTTGAGTATTTGAGTGATCCAAATTCAGACCAGCATGGTGTTCAACATCCACAAGATTCTGTAACAAAGCATATCCAATAGAAAACAAACATTTAATTTGATTCAACAAGAAAAAACAATACCCCTAAGTCAAGGCCTTCTTCTAGAGTTCACATCAATTTGCTTGAATTCTTGTGCAAAAAAACAAGTTTAGAATAAACTTGGTGTTAATGTTTTTGTGTGGGATCATGTGTAGGTAGCCATTGCCAAAGAGAATCAATATAGTCTACATGATTTAAAAGGAATGTGCAAATAGATGAGACGAAGACAACAACAGAGAGACAATGAAACTAAAAAAAGAATCATAGCCCAAGAAAAAGCTTTTTTTAGAATATTGAAATACAAAGTGTGCCTTAGGACCAATTTCTCTTTATGTGAGTGACATGCAAATTAAGAGTCTAATCCTTTGCACATTAATAGAAGCAAAGAATTCAATCTCAAGCTTGAAAAGTAATAAAACTAATCCAATCTARAAGTACTCTTACAATTCCAAACATGTGGCGACTCTCCCAAACCAAACCACAAACCTCACAAGAGTCCCTCCAATTGAAAGTGACGCAAATCCACATCACTACTCTTTCTATTGCCGACAAATCTCACTTTCCCCCCGACTATGACAACACAACAGCTAAACGAAATCAGCTTTGACATAATGTTCATCTTCTTTACAATGACTAGCAGAAACTAGCTTGTGGCTCAAAATGCACATAATCTTCTAGGCGCCACAAACTGGCGTRATCCTTGACGAAATGAGATGAGGAAGGATGGGAACCGGAGATCAATTGAAGCAACCACATGCCTGCGCATTCTGCGCTTCCAACTTAGGTTTGCTTTCCTTAAAAGGCCTTCTGGAATTCCTAACTTCAATGCCTCTATCACCCATTGCTTTTTTCAGACATTCCTCGCATAGAATGTGTCAATACCAAAATAGCCCTTTTCCTGCAATCAATAATAAGTTTTGGTGAAAATGAATTCAATCCGGCATTGCAATTGCCATGCCTCAATGACTACATAGGAAGTTTTGGCAATGTTAGCAACCCAGTGAGTACTCACCTCAGAGCTCAGTGTTTTCCAGCTTAATTGCTTGCACTCTAGGCTAAACTGTTGCCTCAAACCAGCAACTAAAGTTGACAATTAAATTAGCCACCAATTGTGAAGCAACAAGCTCACTCCCCAAACTAGAAAAACAAAATTAAATGAGTTGACAAGAGGTAGGAGGAGAGGAAGAAAAGAAGCTTGAGTCCTACACACTTTTAGAATAATTAGAAATTCGTGTCAAGTCAACAAGACAAGACAAATAGAAGGAATATAGGAATTAGAAATATTTTAGAAGTCTGTTATTAGTGAGAAAAGACAAGTAGTCTTGTCTTAAGCGTATACTTGCTTCCAAACTCATTTAGCCAAGAATTTAGCATTAGATTTGATTAGATTTTATTCCTAAAAGATAGACACAAAAGAAAAAGACAACATTCAAAAGATATAGGAAAGAAAMGAAAAGGAAGCAAAAGAAGTTAGGAGGGAAGTTAGGTTATCTTCAAWTATTATCAACTTTACAACAACACTTGGAGCAACAACGAATGGAGGTGGAGCGCACGATGAATGAAGTAACGGCATTCCACGAGGTAAGTAATTAATTCTCCAATAATTAACTCAAATCTACAGTGAAAGTTGAATTAAGATTAAAAGGCTAAATTTACAATTAGGAATTAAAATTAAAAGTTAACATTAAATTCCCCAACAAGTTAGAATTGAAATCCACAATTATTAATTAGAAGGTTTTACTTGGCTAGTTAGAGGAGTTACTAATTATTTACCATTGGATTGAAAGTAAAAGTAAAAAATACAAGGTAAAAGAATATGAATCTTTTGGAAATCTTTTAAGAATCTTTTAGGAATCATTTAGGAATCTTTTTAGGAATCTTTTAGGAATCTTTTTAGGGGTCTTTTAGGAATCTTTTAAGTTAGGGTAAAAGCAATATATTCCCATGCCCTATATTCAAAAGATACCATTGGGCATTTGGGCTTTTACCAAAGAATTCCCAACTCCTTTAGAATAAAATCTTGTTAGTTATAAACCAAGAGCCAAGTCATTTAGGTTAGGATTTGTGAGAACTAATAGAACATTACAAATACAGAAYAAATATTTAGGAATTAAATTAACAAAGTTCCATTGCTTGGAAGGCGTAATTGGACTGACGTTAAATACCCATAGAACTAACATTACTTAAGAACCCGGTTGTGTTCGCTTAATTCCAAGGATGGGAATCGAGCACCCACATAATGGTGCGTTTGCTGGGAGTCTAGAAAATTCTACTTAGAATTTAGGCTTCTTAAAGGCAAATATTTCCTTTCCTTTCCCATAATCATTGGTTAGCACTTTACTTTTATCTTCACATTTAGTTAGGATTTAAATTAAATTAATCCGTCAGACACATAATGGTGCGTCTATCTTGAATTCTTTAGATTTTGTTTTGAAAATAGATTCCATTAGCCAAATAGAATTTTATAACAAGACTGAATTGCGAGCCTATTAAAAACATAGACTTTTAACAATTTTTGCAAACTCGTGATACTCTTCTTCAAAATTATTTTTAACCACTAGGTGTGATTTTTTAGGAAGAACGGGTCATCTCACCAGTTAAACTCACTCCGTACGAAATTTGGGAGGAGAATCGCAAGGGTTGGCCACGGAAATACTATAACGAAGACAAGGACAGCAATAGTGAGGATGAAGACACCAATGTCCTAGCTCTTGAAGACCTGTTACTCGGTCCCAACCAACTCGGGTTAACGTTCGAATACTGGGAACACTTGGCCAGGCAGTACCTGCATGATCCTAACTGACATACTCCCTCTATTGCATACGCTCGTGCTACCGGCTCATTTGGAGTGCCCAGTCATAGCCATTGGATTTGCCGTCCGCCGGATAGGCTGCCAATAAAAAAAAAATATTATTTTCTTTTTGGAGATGGCGAACAGCCTGGAGGTTGTAATGGGGATGGATTGTCTGGTATCCGCCCCATCTTCCAGGCCGTCCGCCCGTCTGTACATTTACTTGTCCGCAATTTTTTAAAATTTTTTTTTTTTAATCTTTTAATTTTTAAATTTTTTTTTGTGGATGGGTTTACTAGGCTGTCCGCTTGTCCCGCCCCCGTCCGCCTCTCCGACCGTCTGCCCGTCTGCGCCCTCGTCAAATCTCCTTTTCGCCGGGCTTATGGGGACACAAATGTCCGTTACCTTTGGATGTCCGCACGTCCGGTCTTCTAGTATATGGATGCTTTTTCTCTGCGGACGTTGGACGTGGACAACCCTGATGTGTCCTATCATAATAATCAATTTAATACATATGCTGAATGGGATACTCATGCTTTAAACATTTTTGACATATAGTTTTTTTTTTATCGATTATGTGAAGAAAGAAGGTCAAAAATCATGTTATAACTTGGAGTGGATGCCTTTCTATAGCTTCTCTTGTGAGCGGGCTACGAAAGTCCTCTATGTCTTGCTTTTACATTGGCCCATTAATCTATTATATGGGATGTGATGACATTCCAAGGAGGGGCCGTTAAAGGTTGTTCCCCTTGTTGTCTAGGAACTGTTAGGGACATGATCTCTAGAAGAACCTTCTAGTTGTTTTTACTTTAGGTTAATCTTAGGACATGACCTCTAGAACTTTTTACTTTACAAGTGTGTAATACTAGTCTTGCTAATGAGTCACAATTTTGTTTCTCTTTCTGGAATCTCACTTAACTCTTTATCCACTGCCACTGCCGTCTTCCTTGCATACGCTTGTAATTCCAACGAGTGCGAATCTCATCAACAGACACCTTGAGATCTTCGTAACCATGTTGGAAAGATACAACATATTCATTCTCCTCGTCCATGGTTTCTTTGATATATCCTTCCCACCATGCACTGTTGTGTTTTGCCTCTACTGGATCTCCTACTTGCCGATGTCATTGCATGGAAGTCTCTTCTAAATTCTCTTCTTCTTGATGAGGACAAAGAGGATGCAACAGACTTGGTTTCACCACTTCTACCAAAGGTGTGCTGCCAGGTTCATCGGTTTCAAAGAAATCTTGATATTCCACGTGCACTTCATTGCATTTGTTATTCTTGGTGTATTTGAGGGCTTTAATCTTGACTAAGAACCAAGAACCTTTGTAGCCATGTTGGTCTACTCCAAGATCCACCGTATTACCAATCTTTAACCACGGGTATAATAAGTGAGGCATTGTTGCTAATTCCAAGTACCCTAAATTTGAACAATGATTTTTTGTTTGTCGAGACTAATTTCTGAGCCAAGATTTTGTTTTTTGGTTCTTCTTGTTTTTTAGTATGGATAGTACCCAAGTCTTTAATATCACTATAAGAAACCTGTGTTTTTTCTGATGTCCGGCCCTTGACGTCCCGTGTCCCGAGAGGCATCATCCGTCTGATCACACATTCGAATGCTACGCAGGCGAACACAGCAAAAATGTGGATTTTCCAAGGATGCGATCAATCAGATGTATGAGTGCTATCTCAAACAGGTATGTCTTTAGAGACATCACTTTTGACAAATCGATGTTCAAACAAATGACTTGAACGGATGTCTTCGCCACGTCAGCATCTTTGGTCAATTTCATCTGAAGGTAACTAACAGAGATTTTCAACGGCCAGGGGTTAAAAGACTGTCCGGCATGAAAAAATGGGGACGGGCAGGGTTTGGACCTGAAATTGCTGACGTGGCTAGATGACGTGGAAATTATCTGAGGTGGACATCGGAAGGTGACGTGGCATGCCACATCAGCATTTTGGGTGCATTGAAATCATATTTTTTGAAGTCTGGTTGGACGTCAGCACGGACGTCCAGACATTCTACGGGACATTATTTTCCAACACGCCGATGTCTGGTTTCATGCGGCTACGGTTTCATAGTGCATGCTGTCCATAACGTTCTCTCCAACATCAAAGTGAACAACCTAACGTCTGAAAAAGGAGGGGAACATGTCTGCAGCGATATCCACTTGGATAGTACATGACCTCTATTTTGGGGAATACAGCGTGCTACAACAAGAGCGAGGGCTTGCACAGTTCCATGTAAGGCCTACACGTACTAACAAGGGTCAAGAAGTATTGTATCTGCTCGTCTGCAGCCCGGGTTTCATGGACCCTAATCCTGATTACATATAGCACAGTGCATGCAAATGTTCAACGAAACATGAAAGACAGTTGTGTACTGCATGTAGGTAGTGAATTCCCATGACGTTGTTCTTCTCTGGATAGAGGGTGATGCAATGCACTGCACGTTTCTATGAAGTGGGTGTTTATTTCTTGAACACACCCGAAGCATTCTATAGAAACATGCCAAAAAGTCCTTGGCCGTGCACAACAATGTCCACACACATGGCATCAACGACTCCCGGTTAGTGTCCACAATCACTAATTCTGTCACCAAATGGACGTTAAGAAATTACAGATTCCTCGTAGTTGACACTATCGTGGACCTTGCAGTTAATGCATTAGATGTCTCCAGTGACATCTACAGATATGTCAAGTGTCCTCAACTTCATTTTTGGGAATTTTTTGGACGTCAAGTTGGACATCAAACTCAGCATCCCAATGTTGAAACCCGACATCTAGAAAACACGGGTTTCTTCTAGGATCTACATTTAGATGATGAAAAAATATCCAATATTGTGAATATTTGAT
>VACF01000201.1:0-86338 GCA_006891605.1 Pleurozium schreberi
ATATTTTTCTTTTCATATTTCCAATTTTTTTATCCCTTTTTCAAAAAATTATTTGAATTACTAACGTACAAACTTCAAATACTACAGTACCTATTCACTTCCTATACCTACAAACTAATCACCCTAATGACAAAGTTGCATTATTGTCTTCAGTCGACACGTACGCCTCCACCGATGCTCTGATGATTGCAATTTGTGTTTTAGGAATTTTAATCCTCGGATCCACAATCCCTTGCCTCACACGAGGCTTTCAGGCAGTCATTATGCAGTCCGTGTGTGTCCAACTACTATTGATAGCCTTGTCCTCACACCATAAGTTACCATGTTCTGTGTTCCCATCCAGAATAGGTGCCCTTATCAATGTGCTGAAATGACGAAGGTGTCCAATATTGCAAGTGAATGGAATTCACATGTCCAGGATCTGGATTAGGGTTTGTCAGAGCCTAAGCAAGCCAAAATGGACGAAGATCACCATCAGTAGGACGCACTGCGATAAAGTAACCCACATACACATCACGGCCAACGCGGAATGACAAACGTGGACGATCACATCTTCGAACAACAAAAGGCGCATCCTTGGCATACTCTTCACGGACTATGCCATCATCTAGGTACTGGTCTTCTTCCATAGTGCTGATAATCGAATTCAGCCAAAATCCATCTCGCAGTACCTTACGCCTCACAAATGGTTCACTCAAAGCAGTTCTCACGCCTTCCCAGTATTTTTTGACTGGCTCAATTATTTTGCGAAACTCTCTAGACAAGTCTTGATTATCCATTGCACCCCACAAAGTAATGTAGACGTCTACACCCTTACAAACTTCTTCAAAGGAGCGCATGAGTTGTGGAGCCAATGGTGAAAGACTACCCCTTGATACTTTTGGGCGTCCATTTCATGTCTCTTTCTACAAGCGAATCCCCCCACCTTCTTTTGGCAACCAATCAGCATCAGCACAAAGAATTTTGTACTGCATTAAGGGCCATCCGTTAGAATCTTTGTAAAATTTGAATTGTTGAGCTTGAGAATGGTCTTGCAGAGAATCATCGCTTGTATGCAAAAAAAACTTCTACAAATCCTTTGAAATCAGGAACCTCCTCAATGAGATGCGGAATCATTGATTGCGTTTCGCAATCCATGAAGGACTTCATCAACTTTAGAAGCGTAAGATAGTCATGTGTCTTCAACATGCTGCTCCACCGACCAAAAAGAACATCAATGTCCTCGTGAGTGTGCCCGATAATAAGAAAATTGATGTATATTTCGCGGAAGATGGCTCGGTACACTAGGAGAGAACAAAATGCAAAAAACCCAACGTTTTTTGTTGTCCCCCGAGGCATTGTCCAACTGAAGAGTCAATGTCGGGGAAAGATTCTACGCATATCTCTGATTGAGGGGGAGGAGGGAGAGATTCTACGCATATCTCTGATTCTAAAATGGCTTCAGACAATGGATGAATAAGTTCATCCTTAACTAACAACTTGCGTGAAGAAACCTTTGGTTCGGACTTCAAATCCCGCAGCAACTTTGCAATGGAATTTACTATGTGATTTGAGTCTGTCGGGAATATGTCCAAACCATAGTGCGCATATCGAACATCTCCATGCTCGTGAGCAATTATGCCTGTAACAGCGATAGGCATTTTCATAAAAGAATCAATCCCTTTGCTTTTGTGACAATAATGAGGTGAAGCTTTATTGGAGTGATCCATTTTATCACTGCCTCTAAATCTCCAAGTGTGACAAATTAGCAAAAATGATTTTTAATTGTAAATTTATTTTTTTAATTTTTTGAAAATAAAAGATATGATTATCATCAAGTTAGTCATCTCCAATAAAAATTTCAAATTCATGGGGTTTATGCTTCAAAAGTTATTGAAGATTACAAGTGAGGCACATTGTTTGTGACGGAGAATAGGACCGGTGTTTCTTGCAATGACCCTTTTGAGAGTTGTCATTTTCAATGCCATTACCATCTTGGAAGTGGGTTCCATCTTAGATTTTTTTTAGTGCGAAGATAAAGAATTGATGCAAACAACCTCTTTCCAAAATGTTCAAAAAGACTCCAAATTAATTAACCCTCGCTTTCGTCTCAATAAAAGTGCTCTAAGATGAAACTAAGGTATGGTAGAGGGACCCGTAACTGAACAAACAAGCAATTTTGGACACGATTTATGGTAGTTTTAGGCAAATCAAATGTTTTTGAGAGGTGCATTGACAAGAAATGATGGAAATTGCAAAAAAATTGGTAATTTTATCTCTTGCAAGGAAATTACTGTGAATTTTTTAAAGGCCAAAGTTGGGCTTGATCCATGATCAACATCTAGTATCATCCAATTCCGATCATTCAAGAACTACTTTCTCCCTCATTGCTTCCTACTTTCTTGCTCACTAATGTGTCATTAACTTATTGGTCCAAACCTTGAAAAAATCAAAAACGCGCATTCCAAGGAGAAAATGGAAATCTATTCCTACTTTGGTTTGAGATACAACACCCTATTGATTGGTGATGGGGCGCTTATTGGTAATGGGTCCCTCTACCATAGTTTGTTCTAAAAGCAATCGTGACACGGACTGTACATTTTGCTTTCTTCAATGAGCGAGTAATGTACACTATTTCACAAGTTAGATGGTCACTTATAATGACCATTGGGTTTCAACTACAAAAATTCAYAACTAATTCCACAAAGGKCCAAAAAAGATGAAACAACTTGGGTTCATTGCCAATTCCATCATTTYAATTCTTCCTACAAAAATTAACTAAAAAATTATTTCAAGAGTTGAGCTACCCTRAAAGGCAATCAGCTCTTGAATGGTCGCTTTAAGAGCAGGATACCTTAAGTCAACATTGATCAGATATTAATCACAATTCAGGAGATTRTGAGGAAAAGATGAAACGGTACAGATGTCAGGTGCCAACACACCTAAAGTCCTAAACATATTATAATTTATAAGCAGCATATCCCTAAAAAAACAAACTCAGGACAATTTTTAGTTCCCCCTAGTCAGTGGGTCCAATATTTTGGGATATAATAAGCAATATAATTCAGAGTTTTAAAATTTAATTCATCCTGGGCAGAGTAGAAAGAAGTATGYACATTCTCTGGGAAGATGAAGGCATTTACTCTACTTTATAACCATGGATGAAAAAATGTGAATGAAAACTCATTTATGCATCCGTCTAAAAGTATGTTCGACATTCATATGATCATGATTTTTGGGAACGTATCCATGTGTAAACTTTCAAATTAATTATGTTGTTTGAGAGAGATTTTTGGGCGGTGAATGAGTGAAGGCTGTGAGGCAGGATGATGGTGAGTGATTGAGGGTATGTAAGATTTTTTTCTGATGACTGAGTGAGGTTATATATGTGCTCAATGAGTGAGGCTGGATCATGGTGATTAAGTGAAGGTAGTTATTGAAAGAGGGTGGAGGTTAATCAATGGTACAAAGCTCCTTGAACTATGTCATTCTATGCCCTCTAGGTTACAAGCAGTGATTGAGGCAAATGGAGGACATGCACGTTGGTAGATTGTAAATATTTTTTTTTGTGTAAAGTTTTTGACCTTGAAATTTGGCATGAATGTTGTTATCATAAAGAGCATGTTCTGCCAAAAATTTCATGGCAAATAGACAATTTCTCAACCGTTGGGAGGGTGTCAAAGTTGGTAGCAATGAAATGGTTTCYCCCATTGTTTCCCACAACTACAGATGTTGGTAGATTGTTAATATCTTTTTTTGTATTAATATTTTGGCCTTGAAATTTTTAACTTATGDTATTAACATAAAGAGGTTTTTATTCCAAGAATTTCATGGCAAAAAAAAAATAATTCAATCTTTGGGAGGCTGTCAAAGTTGGCAGCAGTGAAAACATTTCCACAGCTACCAATGTTGGTAGATTTTGAATAACTTTTTTTTGGTAAGTCTTTTGGCCTTGAAATTTGGCACACATATAATTAACTTAAATATAATTCTTTGGTAAAAATTTCGTGGTAAAATACCAATTTTTGAGCTCTCGGGAGGCTTTCAAAGTTGGCAGTATTGAAAGTTTTCTCACTGCGAATTCGAAAACGACATTTTGATTGGTACCCCACTATACAAGGGGTATTAGAGGGAGGCTTATTAGCACTAAAGAAACACAATACCAAACTCCATCACATTCCAATAGTTTGGGTGCTTTTAAAATTTTCATCCTTTGATTTTCTCAAACTTCGACTCTTGATTCCTCGAGTACTTTRGAACTAACTATGAAACTAAACAATGATTACTCATCTTGTAAGTTATATGACACCACATATTGTAATTATTATATGGACCATTAATTATGAAGAAATTGCCTTTTACTATCAAGTATTTTTTATCATGGAAACCCTTATTGATACTTTGGTGTAATTTTGAACATGCAAATACACTTACCTATCTAATTTGTGAAGGTTTTTTATTATCACGTTTTTTACATTTTCATTTGCACCTTGTAACCTTCATTCTCTCTTATTAACCCCTAAGGTCTTTGACTATGCTTTCACCAAAAACGCTCCAAAACTGCCATTTCTAGTGCAAGTACCAAATTTTAGAAAAAAACATTTTTGGACAAATGTAACCAAAGGATCTTGTATCAAAATACTTCGGGAAGATGTGGAAAAAATTTCAGATTTTTTGACCATGTGGATTGCAAGATATCTGCGTTTAAAGTGACAAAAATCCTTTTTTGAGCCCTGCAAAAATTTGGACAGCTGCACTTCAAAAGGCCACATTTGTATGAAAAAATGTCCAAAATGGTTGTTACTCTTTGGATTCATTATCTATGTCAAGTTGGCAACACTCTTGAAAATTTTCAATTTATTTGGAATTGTACAACATGTAGGAAAAAAATAGTAAGTAGAAAGAAGTAGAGAATGATTCAAAATACTAAATTGTTAACAATTAGTAAAATCACATTTAAAAGTTTGAAATGATTAATTGAAATTCTTCCAATAGGCTACAACAATGGCTCTCAAAATGTTTTGAACACTAATTTGGAGTGATGTATAAGAAATGTAAAAATTTGGAGTCACATTTTAGTCAATATTGTTTTACTCGATCAAATTTAAAATTTATGAAATTCTTATTAAAAAAAATCGAAAATGAATCCTCTTACCTCTTATTAAAAAAATCTTGAAATAAATTTACTTGTCTTAAATTTTTTCACTATTAATTTTTATTAATTAAAAAAAAATCATAAATCGTTTTAAAGTTTTTTTAAATTCTTTTGTATGAGTCTGGTATTTGTAATTTAATATGTACAAAATTTATTGCGAAAATCCGATTTTTCAATTACTAGTAGTTATGGCAATTTTTGAAGTGTATGAATATATTTAAGAAAGCCACTAAAGTAGAGGTATCAATAACAAATAACTTAAGCATTTCAAACTATAGAATGTTGGAAATTCATTGTGAAATTTAGCTCAGCGTGTGCAAATATAAAGATGAGGAAGTATGCAAAAAATATTTTTTTATTGAATGCCAATGTGGATTTTTCATTTGAACCAATTCCAATTTCATACTCACCTATATGGTAGAGGGACCCATTCCTAACCAGTGACCCATTCCCGACCTATAGGTGCACGTATTTCTGACCATGCTTAGAATGTTTTTTTTTTTCATTTTCAAGATTGGAACTAGTAAATACATGACATATGTCCCAAGTTGTGGAAAAAAAAGTACAAAATAATGATTAGGTAAAAAGTTATTGAATGATCGAAATTGGAAGACTCTACATATTGGCCATGGGTCCAGCGCAACTTTTGCCTTGCAAAATTCATTGTAAATTGACTTTGGGTGATAAAATTCCCAAAATTTGGGCAATCCCCATCATTTCTATCTCTACACCTGCAGGAATTTTTCTTTGGCCTTCAAGTACCCCACATCATGTCCGTAGGTGCTTATTCGGTCGGTTATGGGTCCCTCTACCATAATGGTTAGCTTTGACATTTTTCCTTGAGCAAGAAAAGAAGGGAGATGAGTGGACAAGAAGGTACAAACAAAGAATCATTTTCAATGAATAGAGCATCCACCTATTGTCCACAATAGGTCAACCTATAAAACCATGATGGAAGGGCTATCCAGAATAGGTATTCCTACCTTATTTATCATTAGTTCTTACTAATTGAACATTCTTTTTCTTTCCATTGGTATCAACAAATATTGAATATTTTTTTTTTAATAATTTTCCTTGAGCATTATTAATTGGATAAAGTACACTTCTTGCGACGTTTATCATCCACACATAGATTAGATTGGATGAGCGCTTTAGGGGGGGGGGAGGGGTAAAAAGTAAAATTCAATTTTTGGGGTACTGCTGCGGGAGTCCGTAAGAGTAGAATATTGCGGCTACCCAGTAAGCAGCCTGGCTTTCCGCGGTTCCCGGCCCTCCGCGGTCACCCGTCCCCGTGTCAGCCCTAGCAAAACGAGGGAAGGAGTCCCAAGCGAGGAAGCTGGAACGATGCAGCAGCAGGAGCATCAACAGAAGAAGAAGAAGCACTCTGAAGAGCAGCAGAATTCTAAAGCGAGACTCGCCGATGCGCACCCAAGATTAGATGGCTATGGCCGCACGGCGGAGGCTCCCTCGCAGGCTGCCCTTTCTCCTTGCTTCTTCTTCCTCTAGCTCCTTCACGGTGATGCTCGTGCAGGCGGGAATGCTGGTCGGGAAACTCGAGGGCTAGGGATAGAGAACGGGAAAGCTTCGTGATTTGGCACCGGGAGGTGTCATCACGGGTGCCCGAGGGGTGTGTTGTGCGCGCGCGTGTGTGTTTKTATCGGACGGGAATTGCTTTGTGGAGATTGAAAAGGAGGAGACAGGGTCTGGGCAGGGCTTGGGAATTGAATTTGGGGGAGAGGAGGGCGCCTGGAGCTTCGAAGGGCGATGACGGGGTATCTTTAGAGAATCTTGTGATTGTTTGGGTAAGTTGTGTGCACATTGTGGGGATCAGAGTGAGCTTGAAGCTGAAGTCGTCGTTTGGAGCTCGCRTCGGGATRCGGTGCTAAATGATGTGAACGAGGAGCGGAGAGAAGAACAGAGACATTTGTTGTTCATCCGCGCTTTTTTGTATTTGTTTGTTCTCTCATACTTGTCGTTAGTGCAATTCGTGTCGTTTAGACAGGAGAAGTGATCAAGAGGGGAAGGGTAGAAAAAGGCTTGTGATGCTGAGTTTTTAATGCCTGGGCACAGTGGTACAGTGTTTACTATAGCTGTACACTGCAGCTTGTGGACCGACCATTGTGGGAGTGTTCGTGTTTCATGGAAAGAAACATCGAATGGGATTCAATTGGGATCGAGGTTGGACAGGGGTGTTTGGTTCTGAGAGCGAGACGGTATGAGGTTGTGTGCTCGTGGCACTTGCCAGTCGCCAGGGCAATCAGGTCGTAGTGACAGGCAGAGTTGTGGAGAGAAGGCAGAGCGTTTGCAATTGTGGCAGAGCTGATCCTCCATGGTAGTCTGTTTTTATCGTCGTTGTGACGTCGAAATCTGTACGCATCTTGTGTGAGTGGCCTCCGCATGTGTGAGATTGAAGATTGAAGRGCGAGAGTCTGATTGCTTGTTTGCCATTTCAGAGCTACGTCGATGGTTTACGGCGGAGCATGTGAAGCTGAATGATGACCATGGAGGAGATGTGGAACATGCGGGCATCCTCAATCAAGTCATCTGTGCAGACTGGGCCATCGGCAACCAACCAGGTTACAACTTAGGTTTCCAAAGTTTTCTTTCTTGCTCGGGAAGAAATTGGGTGCTTGGGTGATGAGGAGATGCTTTCAATGTCCSTTCGCAGTGTCTGTGAAGGCGATTTTTAGAATCTCTTCGCCTTCCTTCAAATGCTTGCATCGAGCACTGTCCAAATTTCGAGGGTTAGCAACCGCGGAGGTGCTGAGGTAGAGGGTGATGGAAAGTTGGATTGACTCATCGGTTGTAGCTGTTAGGGTTTAGCGGAAGGAAGGCATTGAACACTGGGGTGGCCTTTCATACAAACCATGGAGTAATCGACATACATTACAATCACATTGGAAAGGATCCAACTTAAAGTTTTAGGAGAGTACTGTATGAGAGCAATTACAGCCATTGAGACTCTCGTTCAAGGGACGACGATGGCCAGCATTTCTCACCGACCGGAAGTATCCTGCTTTTCTCTATCTACGGGGTTTATCTGGGTCTCATGCTCACACGCAGTTTGGCCTGAAGATTAGGTCGAACAATACCCTCTGAAAGGTGTAGCAAGAAGTGCAGGGAACAACGGAGAGCCAGCATGCGATTAGTCCTAACGTTGACTTGCGGGAATTGCCCATGACATGACAAACGTGACATTGAATTGACGTGGACTGAACACTTCGATGCACTGGAGAGTTGCAGAGAACGTGATTGTTTGCTGGTCTTGTGGGAAGTGATACACAAGTGCTGACCCCTCCGTGGCTCGGGTGGTTGCGTGTGTCGCAGTTCAATATGGACCCAGGGCAGTTTTCGCARCCTTACGTGKCCAAGGAGGTGTGCGTCATCGAGCGAACCTTCCGACAGGAGCCGATGCTTACGAACTCCATGATGAATTTTGGTTCACAGGGACTCCATCCAGACAAGCTAAGGTCGGAGCTCCTGGCCATGGTTTCAGGGTCCCAGCAGCATGTGACCAAGCCGAGCTATGCTTCGTCCCTGAGTGGGCGATCATCGTATGCTGCTTCCCTCTCTCAATTCAACCACATGAATCTGCCAGATTTCGGGGCTTACAGCGGGTGGCCTTCGCAGAGTCCTTCCTCCCTGTCGCAAGCGAATCGGGGTATCGGGGGTGCAAAGTCGAGTACAGGCGGGGATGCACCTCTGGGACAAGGCAGGGATTTCAGCAGCGTGATGAGTGGCGGAAGAACGCCAGATAGTTTTCTGGCTGTCAACGGTTCCCGGGCACCGGCTGCGGATCTTCTGACACACAGTAGCTTGAGTTTCGGCAGGGGCGCTGGGGAGCTGGGGATGGAAGGAAGCTGGCATCTCCCCTCGTCACAGTGGGCGACGGAGNGTGGCCTTTCATACAAACCATGGAGTAATCGACATACATTACAATCACATTGGAAAGGATCCAACTTAAAGTTTTAGGAGAGTACTGTATTAGAGCAATTACAGTCATTGAGACTCTCGTTCAAGGGACGACGATGGCCAGCATTTCTCACCGACCGGAAGTATCCTGCTTTTCTCTATCTACGGGGTTTATCTGGGTCTCATGCTCACACGCAGTTTGGCCTGAAGATTAGGTCGAACAATACCCTCTGAAAGGTGTAGCAAGAAGTGCAGGGAACAACGGAGAGCCAGCATGCGATTAGTCCTAACGTTGACTTGCGGGAATTGCCCATGACATGACAAACGTGACATTGAATTGACGTGGACTGAACACTTCGATGCACTGGAGAGTTGCAGAGAACGTGATTGTTTGCTGGTCTTGTGGGAAGTGATACACAAGTGCTGACCCCTCCGTGGCTCGGGTGGTTGCGTGTGTCGCAGTTCAATATGGACCCAGGGCAGTTTTCGCARCCTTACGTGKCCAAGGAGGTGTGCGTCATCGAGCGAACCTTCCGACAGGAGCCGATGCTTACGAACTCCATGATGAATTTTGGTTCACAGGGACTCCATCCAGACAAGCTAAGGTCGGAGCTCCTGGCCATGGTTTCAGGGTCCCAGCAGCATGTGACCAAGCCGAGCTATGCTTCGTCCCTGAGTGGGCGATCATCGTATGCTGCTTCCCTCTCTCAATTCAACCACATGAATCTGCCAGATTTCGGGGCTTACAGCGGGTGGCCTTCGCAGAGTCCTTCCTCCCTGTCGCAAGCGAATCGGGGTATCGGGGGTGCAAAGTCGAGTACAGGCGGGGATGCACCTCTGGGACAAGGCAGGGATTTCAGCAGCGTGATGAGTGGCGGAAGAACGCCAGATAGTTTTCTGGCTGTCAACGGTTCCCGGGCACCGGCTGCGGATCTTCTGACACACAGTAGCTTGAGTTTCGGCAGGGGCGCTGGGGAGCTGGGGATGGAAGGAAGCTGGCATCTCCCCTCGTCACAGTGGGCGACGGAGTCTGCGAGGCAGCGGCAGCAACGCAACCAAAGCAGCTCAACTCTATTTTCGACCAACRGCGGAGACCTGAGCAAAGGCGGTGTGTCGGGTTCATTGAATTCTACGGGGTCCGGTTTTCTAAGTCAGTCTCAGTCGACCCCCGCCCCGACTTCGTCAGGAGGGCTTCGAGTTTACTGTATCAGCTACTTCGGGGTACCTGTCGGTGAGTGTTTTCATAAAGCCTTGCCCCACTTGCACGTTCCATGGCAGTGCATTACGCGAGGGATACTTTGTCCTTGTGCATCAGGTTGCCGGGGTTGTGCACATAACGACCGCCTTTTTGTGTGCATCCGGGCGGGTGTTGATGACTTTTGATCCTTTGTTAGCGTGGTGAGTAGGTATGGAACAGTACGAGGGTTGCAAGGGGTCTGACATATGTGGAGTGTGTTTTGGCAGTTGGGCAGTTGGGGTTGACTGACGCCGGCCGCCTGGGCGTCACTTGTTCTTGCCACGGTCAGCACATGTCCGTGGCGAAGTTCACTCAGGTATTTGGATCGGACTAGATTCAGTTCATTCTGAGAGTGTGTGTTTTATTGGCTTGAGGCTTGAACTGATGTGGTCATCTCTTTTACTGCAATGAAGGGCACAAAGATTTRAAAACAAGCAGCTGTTTAGTCTTGTATGGTTCCCACAAGTGTCTGTCCTGTATCAATGTGGTATTGGGTTGGGTAATGCTGGTTAGTTGATGGAGTTGTGACGCAGTTGATGAATGAGTGAGTGACAAGGACGATCTGTTCGGGTCGGTTGTTGTTTGCAGCATTCAGGACTCAATGCTGCCAATCCTGGCGAAGTGGTGTATATGGAAGGGGGTGAAACTCTGGTGCAATGGCGAAAGTCATTTTTCTTGCAGTATGGGGTAAGCGCAGGATGTGGATGTACTCGCAGGAGGTCTATGAGTTTTTTGTTTGTGAAGGGGTTGTGTGGTAGTGCTGCTTAGTTCGTTGCTGGTGTCCTCTCTGTCATGTGTTGCCGCTTGAAAGGGAGGATTCAGGCAGGCGATCGTTTGTGCTGACAGTATTTGGGCGTGTTGGTTGGCAGGTGAAGGTTCCTGAGGACAGCGTAGGTTGGGAGTGGCTGGATGTTGCCCCACCTATGGAGGCAGGACACGACAACGGGAAGTACAAGGCGGCGGTGTCAGTAACAAGGAGTTGGCAGAAAGAGGTGGATGTGTCGGGCGGCGGGAGAACTCCGGTATTGAAGAACAGAACGACGGCGCAGCAGATGTGGGATGCCTCGTTATCCAATGCTTCGACGCTTCATGCGACAGAGTCGATCTCGAACACCAAGTTCGATCTTTTAAGTAGCCCCGGGAACAACGGTGGCATGGTGGATTCAAGGGAGGGKCTGCTGAAGAGCTATGGACAATCTCAAAAAAGCACGACATCGGACCTGGGGTCTAGCAATCTGTTCTACTCGGCCAGTTCCACGCACGAGAACCACTATTCGAGGGCTCAGGTGAACATGGGGGTCAATAGCACGTTTCA
This sequence comes from Pleurozium schreberi, assembly GCA_006891605.1. Taxonomy (NCBI): domain Eukaryota; kingdom Viridiplantae; phylum Streptophyta; class Bryopsida; order Hypnales; family Hylocomiaceae; genus Pleurozium; species Pleurozium schreberi. Next base: position 11,599 of record VACF01000201.1, read on the forward strand.
GAGYATGGGAAACGTAGCCGTGAGCAATGGTCACACCGGTCTTATGAATACTGGTGCAGGTCCACGATATAATCCTTTGACGGGACAGGTACACCAGCAGGTGAGCGGTGGTTCGAGGCAGAGTGGGAAAGGGGGGAGGCATCCAGGAGCGTCGAGATTAAGTGAATCTGGGCAGGAATCTCGAATGAGAGAGGCTGATATTTCGTCGAGTTTTGAGCTTAGATTGGGACAGCCATCTCAGCAGTCACAGGCGGCCGGGACATCGTTCTCCTCTATGGCCACATCAAGCGTGGAGCATCCGAAGTCACATTTGTTTGAGCAAGTCAGAAGCAAAGGTTTATGGCTACTCCGCAGATGGCCTCATCTTTCAGTTTTGCGTGATGATTTATGTGGCGGTCGCTCGAGTTGTGCATCCATCTAGGTTCAGCAGTGTCCGGTGTAGTAGGTAGCAGGAACTTGAATATAGGAGTTATCATTGATATTACGAGCTGGGAATACACCTGTTAGTGTCCTGGGTGTTTTGGAGGGTGTACGATATGGTGTTTAGGTAGGTGGGGAGTGATGGCTTGGAAAATAGAGGGTTTGATTTGCAGCCATTTTGGATTTGGTGGTAACAATGTGGGTGTTTGTTTGACAGTGTGGGACGGAAAGTTGCAGCACGACCTTCACCAGTTCAACCCGGCGAATCTTCCTAAGTTTTCTGGCATTCCCGGCCAGTCGAGAGATCAGGAGGCTGCAAGGCAGTCGGTCCACGGGAGGACTGCTTGTCTTGAGAATGGTGTTGTGGAGAGGTGCGGAGAAGAGCGAGGATCAGCAGCTAACCCCGCTGCAATTAGTCAGGGAACTCGGCAGCTTACGCATATTGCTTCGCAAGCTGGGTACAGAGTGGACGGCGTGTCGGAGTTGCAAGAGAAGCTGATGTCCCTKGAATCGTTGCAGAATCAGTCAGACATGTCGAGCAGGAGCGGGAGTCGTCAGTTCGGGAGGGAGCTATCCGGGTCGGAGAAGCTGGCGGCGAAGTTGTTCCCGCAAACACCCGTGGGTCCATCACGGAGCGTGGCGATGGAGAATGGGACGACTCTGGAATCTTTGAGTTCGGGGGCGTTGGAGCAGCTGAGCAAGAAGACGGGGCAAAGACTCCTGGAGACAGCCATTCAGACATCGTTCACGTACCGAGCAATGGGACTGGATAGTTCAGCAGCAGGGTCCCCRCAGCTGAACGGCGTTGTGCCAAGTAGTAGTCGAGCGGAAGGTCAGTTGTTTGGCCAATTGGACGCGTATGGACGGTCCACTTGTGTAAGCGCCCAGCGTGCGAGCTTCCAAGAGATCCTGGTGCGAGGTCAACTGGGCCAGAACGAGCCGGAGCTGGGGTGTGGACTGGCTGCGGCTARTGCGAACGGGTCCTCCTTCCGGGCGKAGCAGGATCTGAACCTGCGTGCATTGCAAATTCGAGACCAGYCGGGTATGACGTTCATGAAGCACCAGCATTCGGTGCAGAGACAGTTGGTGGAAGATTGCAATGAGAGGAGGGGCATGGTGGAGTTGGGAAGAGGATCATGTGCTGAACTGGAACCGCAGATGCGTCAGAGTTTGTTGACGGATGGAAATGGAATAGATTGGCGAACTGAGGAACAGCAGGGCACAGTGATGAACAGGCACGGTAGAGGGCGGTTTCTGGGTGGTGCCGAGGCCGAGATCACGGCTCATCCTGGATTGGAATCATCGAAGGTGGAGAACGGCGCAGTGATTCCGAGCAGGCTAAGTGAAGATCACGGCGAAGGCGAGGGCAAGGAAGTCGAGCACACAGGCGTGCAGTCTGAACCATTTGCAGGTTGCTTTTTTGTAGACCCTGTTTGTGCATGCGTAGAGTTTCGGTTTCGCGAAAATGTCTAGGAGAATTGGTTTGTTCGGGAATTGAGTGGCGCTAGTTTTGCAGTTAAGCATGTCGAAAGTCTGAAAGAGTTGARTGCTGTTGGAGATTTGGCAGGAAGGGATGCGAGAGTTGTGGTAGCGGATGCCGTGAGCCCGGAGAAGGGTTTGGAAGTACCGGCATTCATTGAAGGGGACGGCCAGTGCAGCTGCTTGAAATGCAGGAAGGCGAGCCCTTTGGTGAGAGGGCAAGCTGTGCCTAGGTGAGGGGCCATCAGAGTGTTTGTGCCGGCTGTTCAATATTGATGTTGRCGTTGATGTTGACTTTGATATTGTTGCCAGTGCGGTACTGAGGCCGGGAATTGTGAGGTGGGAGCAGCCTTAGATGTGGGCTTTTAAGGGAGAGGTTGTGCTCAGTGTGTGAGTAGTKCTGTCTGTGGAGGTAAGCAGGTCCGTGCATATGATGCCGCTGCTTCTGCTTTTGATGATTTTGAGATGGTTGTTTGGCGGTTGCTGTGCAGGCTCGCGGGACAAGTTTGCTTGAAGGAAAAGGCGAGTCTTGCAAGCACGATGGACGCTGCGAGGAATGTGACCTTGGACGATGGTGAGCACAATGCCGGGGAAGGCTCCGCACAGATCGAACTGCCGGCACAGGTGGACTCTGAGGCAAGAAAAAACCACTTGGAGGAGGAGCCTGCAGAATGCGATGACAAAGAAACCTCCGAGAACGAAGACGTCTTTTCAGACACCGCTGCGAAGGGGCCAGCAGCAGCAGCAGCAGCAGCCGCAGGAGGAAGAGACAGTCCACGGATAGTGGAGGCCACCCTGGACGTGGGTGTTTGTTCCAATAGCTCCGAGAACGTTTCAAGCGGGCTCTCGGACGGAGGGTGCGTTTTGAGTGAGAAGGGAGGGCBCGGTGTGATGCAAGGGTCAGGTGCGACAGGCGTTCCTGGTGTGGTGGACGAAGGGTCTGGGATTGGAAAATGYTGCTCTTCGGATGGTGTCGARATGGGAGTTGGGAGACAATCGAATGCATTGTCATCGGCGTTGGAGGATCATTGCAAGGTGGAGGGATCTCCATCGTCGTTGGGTTGTCCGTCATCCAGCAACATTAGGCAGAGGCTGGTGGTGAGGCGAGGTGGAATGCGGGGCCATGCAGGAGGTTCCCATGGGAGAACGGAGATGGAAGTAGACAACGAGGTGGAAGGCAATGAGCCGGCGGCAAGCACAGGCGAGTGGTTTGTAGTGATCGTTCTGCAATTAAGTCGTCGTGTTGAGCATCGATTACCCTTYCGGTGATGGTGAAGGGAGAGTCGTCAGTTCTAGTTGGGTTCCGTAGTGGCTGGTTGCAGATGTAGACGTCATGGAATACTGACCTGCAGAATGATTTGTATATGGCAGGTAAATTGGAAAGAAAGCAGAGACGTAACACAAAATGGAAGTGGCTGGGGTCCGGTGGTGCGGATGATGGAGATGCCAAGGAAGGCAGCCCGGGCGAGAGTTCGTTCGGGCAGGAAGCGGAACCCCAGGTGACCTCTGAGACTGCAAGGATTGGATCCAAAAATGTGCAGGAAACGGCGACGAGACCGGATGCTTCGAAGCGTGACCTCGTGAGAGCCTGGAGTGGGGAGATGGTGCCTTCTTCGAARAGGCGAAAGCTGCTGGTACCTCGACGGCACCAAGAAGTGAAGGCGACTAATGTGACAGAGGAGAACTTGGCGACCGCGGCGAGGAGTTTAGTTGATGATTCGTCGAAGAAGAAGGCGGGTACCACGCTGGTGATCCGGGTGCCTCAAGGCTTGAACCGGCAGAAGGCGAAGATGGGGATCCGGACGAAGTTGCAGCAGGAGTCGAAATTTGGCTCGCCTCGAGATTGGAGAGTGGACGCAGTGCAGGAGGGTCGTGATGGCAGGAGAGTGGTTGAGACCGGAAAGTCGATGGCATCGAGATCAACAGGGCTTCAGATGAAAGATGTCTCAGGTTCAGGTTCTGGTTCTGGGTCGGGGAAACCGGCCGCCGTCAACGTTCCCAATTTTTTGACGAAGAGTGCTCGCAGTCCTAGAACGCCGTTGGCCGGACCTAGCCCTCGGAATGGCCGAATGGTGTCGTTGAGCGTGATTTTGAATCAGCCGGCAGCAGCAAGCCCGCCTTTGCCCAGATCGGTGGAGGCTCCGGTGGCGCCCGTGACGAGAGATGGCGTTGCGAATTCTATCTSTAGGAGAGGAGTTACAACAACGCCCAAGAGGTCAGAGACACACATAGGGTCTGTTAGTGGCGTCTTAGGCGKTCAAGGAAAAGTGGTGAAGAATCGGAGTGGTCCCTCTCGCGCGGGAGGAGCGTGGAAGGCAACCGAGGGTAGAAGCACGAGAGTAGTGCAAAAGAACGAAGATGCACAATGTCGGAAAGTCCGAAGCATGCTGGAGTTGACCGGCAAGAATGATGATGATGATGTGCATGGGCCAGGTGCCTCGTCGGTGTTCGAGTTTGCAGAGGAGGGAGCTCATATGGCAGCAGTTCCACGAGCCACCGGGAAGCAGCATGTGAAAGTATCAGGTACTGTGAAGACAGGTAACCCTGCTACAGGGCCAGGGCGTGTGGGTGCAAACTCCTGCCCATTTCCTCGGGGTGAGAGGTCCGCTAGACCAGGGATTCCAAAGAAAAGGAAAGTGGAGTGGCACCGGAGCGGAGATGCACAAGTGGAGGTTGCTGGGAAGAGCTCGAGTGCTGGAGCAGAGAAGGTTGCGTCAGAGAAGGGAGGGACGTATATTTGCAAGGTGTCGCAAGTGAGGTCCACTGCAGGCAGCAGCATCTTCAAGAGGAATCTTCTGCAGGGGTTCGGTGAACAGGGTTTCCCCGTTCGGAAGCAAGTGCGTTCAAGCAAGGCGAAGAGAAGTAATGTGGCGATGGAGGAAGTGGCACAGGCAAAGGAGGGAAGAGGAGGTCCAGCTGAAGGGGTGGGACTTGCAGAGAACCAGAAGGTGAGGCAACTGCAAGTGGCTGGCCAAGGGCAACTGAAGGGTGGAACAACAGGGAATGGGGTGCTGAAGAGGGGACCACAAATGTTGCTGCCGGGCGTGAGCAAGAAAAGACCAAGAGTAGTATTTGGATTGAGGAAGGTGGAGGGTGTTGTGAGTGAGACCAAAGGAGCGATGGCCAGTGGTGAACAATTGAAGAGGTGCTTTTGGATTGACTACTTCCGAAATAATGGACTTGGATTGCTGTGATGCAGTGGAGTTTGATTTGGGTTKGCTKTTGCTTTCGGCGTGTACCTTGCAATATTTTGCCATTTTTTCTGAGGTCACGTGATATCAGTTCGTTTGATCGTGCGATAAAAGGCTGCGTGTTTTAGAGAAGTAATYATGTGGCGTTTGCTCCTTGAACAGTTCTAGTGAACGAGGGTTGTGTTTWGAGCTGAAGAAGAYGAAAGCGTTGGTGGAGGATCAGGTGGCCGAGAGTGTAAAGACGCAGAAAAGGGAGAAGTCCCAGCCGTTGGACGTAAATGACAGAAGTTCGACATGGCGAAATGWAAGAGGAGGTGGAGGCGTTCAGGGAAAACAGTTGGGGCATGGCGAAAAGTGTAAATGTGACGTGTGTGGGACGTTCAGCTCAACCAGTTTCAACAAACTTCTGGGTTGTGGTCGGTGTCCAGTGAAGGTGAGGAATTTGACACGGATGTGGGGTGGATCGCATGGCACGCGGCTTAACGGGCGCAGATTGTGTCTTTATTACACTGATGTGGATATTTGCGATGATGGCTGTTTGCGGTGCTAATTGGGGAATGATTGAGGTTTCTTGGATGGGTTTCTTTTGGCATGACTCAGTTCATTAGATTGGTGAAGGGTGCTGAGACGTATTCTTTGCTAAAATGCATGCGTTGCATGGATAGGTCCACCAAGCATGTTATGGGGTGCCGAAGATTCCGAAGGGACCATGGCTGTGTCGCATCTGCAAGTTCAAAGTGACCAATCCGGTGATAATTCCTTGCTGTAATTTGACGAGTTTTTGCTGAGCTTTTTCGATTCGAGTGGAGCAGTATTATGAATATGGCAGTGGGATGAGTAGGATGAGGATGAATTTGGGACGGTGGTGGAGGAACTGAAATCGTGCATTTTTTCTGTTGTTGTTGATGCAGATATGTGTCCTGTGTGGATATGGAGGTGGAGCTATGACACGCGTCCAGAAAGCTCGACCTCTGTGTCAAGCGTTGTTGCAAACCTGGCGAGAGCTGAAGAATGAGAACGCATGTGCGTCGGTATTGCAGGAGGACGACGACGACGACGACGACGAAACCCTTCTTTCAGCGACGACCAGCATTCAATTGTTGAGGGCGAGGTCTGCGGGAATGACTGCGACGACGGGGGAGACGAAAGTGAGGGAATGCGAGTCCTGTGATTGTGTGGAACCCAGAGACGAGGGTTCAGTTTGCAAGGTTTGTGGTAAGAACAGTCCTGAACRTGGGAGCAGTGCCGGCAATGGCGTGAAGAGGTCTGAGAGTGGAGCAKTGTCCAGCTCGGGTGGTGAGGATTGGAGGAGAAGCAACACGGTGGGWAGCGTTGTGACGGATGCGGGAGCGAAGCAGTGGGCGCACATGGTGTGCACGTTGTGGATGCCTGGAACGCGTTGCCTGAACATGGGCACGATGGGAGTGTTCGATGTGTCTGGGGTGACAGCATCTCGACGGAAGGCGGTGAGTGAGAGGGTGTCTATGGAGGTTGGTATAGGAGTGTTGTGATGGGATGATGGTTTCGAGGYTGTTGAAAGATGCATTGCTGCTTTTGGCCTGGATACTCCAGGAGAGTGGAACTTGTATATTCCGATGAACGTTTGTTGAGCGTCATTGTTGGTTTTGTTTTGTTTCAAGGACCAATGTAGTCGCTTGGAACGAAAGCAGCGGTTTTTTATACAAGGTAGTAGATACTGTTGGCGTCATTTTAAGCATTTTAAGCATTAAGTAGGAATGTGATTTGTGGGAGATCAGTATATGGCTGTGAAGAGATGTTTGGGTTCAAGTGTAAAATCTCTTAAGAGCTTTCTATCATCTTTGTATGAATTTCTTATGAATTCTTTGACTGGGAGGTTGTGGACAAGTGTAAGTGCCAATGAACGAACCCATTTCGAGTCAAGGGTCTGTGGTCATCGACATGTAGCCAAGTCATAGTGACTTCACTTGCTAATCAGTCCAACGAAGTGTGAATATATGAGTTGTGCATGGTAACATGGGTCAGTATAGGCAGTCTCCTAACGGGTTTTGTATCCGCTACCTTAATCCGGAGTTTCGATGGGGAGCTAGGTTTGATTTTGTTGACGTGGTTTTATTAATAGGTAGGATATATTGGATTATGTTAACATGATGATGATGGTGTTAGTGGTTTTGGCAGCTATGTTCTATATGCCAGAGAAAAGGTGGTGCCTGCATTCAGTGCCGCGTACCAAAATGTTCCACTCCATTCCACGTCTGGTGCGCTCATGAGAAAGTAAGTTAACTGCAGGTGTTTTCTTGTTTTTTTCTCTAGAACTTGYGTGCTTTCGAAACGTTCTTGTGGTGGGCTCGTTACGGCATTCAGATTTGATGTTCAGGAGAATTCTTTTATCTTTAACTTCTCTTGATGACTTATCAAAGTAGTACCCGTCTACGAGAATTCCATGTTTGCTTGATAAATTTTTTACGATATCTTCGATTCAATGTCTTACTAATGTGGAATATGTTGTACAGGATTTGTTGCAAAGTGAAATTGTACAGGATGGTAGCAAYAAGGTTGGCTTTTTTGGGAAATGCCAAAGACATGCCGATTATTCTACTACTGAGTTGGACGATGAGATGAAGGAAGGACTTAATTCTGGCTCTCGGGAAGTTTGTGCTCGTACTGAGGTGAGCTGGATGTAGCTGTCTTTGCGTTGGAACGTGAACTTGYATTTACCACTTTCTGGATAGGATATAGATGAATGTAAAACCTAACCACCGTTCTGTACTCGTTATGTAGGGGTATAAAGGTAGGTTGACTTTGGAAGAACGAGCTAAGGCTCAACAGCGGATGGTTTTGGAGGGATCGGCAGCTGTTACTCACGAGCAAGTTGCTGCATGGCTRCGGATCGATGAACGTAAATTGTCCACTCGCCGGGTTATTAAGTCAGCCACTTCATCGATGAAATGTGATCAAAGAGTAAGTTTATCTTCGGTTTTGGCTTGAGGTTTAAGGTTAATGTCACTGAAGTTTAAGAAATTTAAGGGTCTCTAATGAGTCTTGAYRTTAGTCTCAGTTTAGCTTTGTTGAAACATTTTTAGTATCGTGGAGTCTGTGAATTAACTCATGTTTKCTCCGTAGATTTGGTGCTCACAATTTTCGCAATTTAGAAGTCTCTGTTGTTGAAATGCCATCGTACTGAAATTCTGAATTCCTATCTTGCTACCTATTTCAGGAATATCTTCGTTTTAAACAAAGAAAAGGTTGGAAGAAACTTGGTGTTTACAAATCAGGRATTCATGCCCTGGGCCTGTACACTACGGATTTTATTGCAGAGGGCGAAGTTGTAAGATTCTGAAACTTTCAYAATCTCATTTACGTGAAGCACATGAATGCTCACTTGGTTCGTACTTGTGGTCCGCATCATCATAGCAGCCTGCTTCTCGGTGCCACTACAGTGCCCTATTTCTTGTTGACAACATGATTGTTCAGCTGTGGACCTGGATCGCTGTATCATTTTTTTTCTCGGCTTGTGCATGTTATCTCTCGTATTTTCTTGTTCTTAGCTTTGTTTTGAGGTGTGGGATATCATCACTGACATTGCTTAGAATGCATACCTGATTTGCATCTATTTGTTTGGGAATAACCTATGATGTAGGACCTCACATGAAAATTGATTGAATGTATATTTTTTTTTAGTATTGACGTACTTGTGTTGTGGTGTGATATCAGGTTGTTGAGTACGTAGGGGAGATAGTGGGTTTACGTGTTGCAGACAAACGGGAAGCTGAGTATCATTCTGGAAAGCGYCTACAATATCAGGGTGCTTGCTATCTATTTAGAATAGACACCGAGCAGATCATTGATGCCACTCGTAAGGGTGGTATTGCTCGTTTTGTAAATCATTCCTGCTCGGTAAACTCCTTATCCCATGGTTGGAGTTATCTTGTCATTTTTTCATTTTCAAATTGAAACGGATGAGAACTGCATAGTCTAAACCTRAACCCTAATGTTGCAGTGAGCCCGGATTTGTCAATAACCAGTTACTACCTTTGTAATGAATATATGTGAAAAGCATTTATCCTCAACAAGTAGTTTTTAGCTACTGGCATTAGTTCTCATTTATGATGTGGTTGGGATTTAGATATCTACCTGTACAGGATGCTTCAGTACTTCTCAGAGACATTTATTTTAACCTTTTCTGATTCTATTTGGTCCTTTGCAGCCGAATTGCGTTGCGAAAGTGATATGTGTGGACAATCTGAAAAAGGTACGAGGAAATACTGTTTTTTATTTTCTTCTCTTCTCATTGTCTTTTGGGGTCTTCCAACCTCTCAATTTAGTCTCTGTAAGCATGGTTCAAGTCGTTGATAAATGGTGTGTGACAACCTCACTTGTTTTACAATGTTGCAGGTTGTCTTCTTTGCAAAGAGGGACATTTATGCCAAAGAGGAAATCACCTATGACTACAAATTCAATTGCGACGAAGTTGGTGATAAGATCCCTTGCTTTTGTGGTACTCCAGAGTGTAGAGGAGCATTGAATTAGTGGTATATAGGCCAATCKCAGGTAATGGATTAGACTCGCTCACCGTTACCTCCGCAATGAGACTGAAGTAGCTTGAATCGAAAATCTAGGTAGTACTTAGTGTCAAAATTGACGATTACAAATTAGTCATCACTGCTTGTGCACATTCACTACACATGATTTGTGCCTCTAAGGATTTGTGCAGGGCGTTTAGTCTTGGGAATCCACTGTAAACCTCATCAAAGAGTACGTGGCATAGCTGGCACTCGAAACGACAACACTTCTGTTTATATTCTGTTTATATTCTGTTTATATTCTGTTTATATTCTGTTTATATTTGTGGCAATGTATGAGCAAGTGAGCACCCATTATCAACTTTGCCTACATGCCAACGACTAGAATAGAAAAGGCTGGGGTGAACTGACAGTAAGTAGATGAAGTCATTGGGAGACATGATTGAACAAGGGTTGTCCTATGAATCAGTTGTTGAATTTTTCTCAGCGTGTGTGCTTGATTTACTGTAATGCCATTCCTAAAAAAATTCAAGTACACCTGGGGATGAGAATTCTAGAATGAGAATTGAAAGAGGCACCACAGAAATGGGGATTTTACTTGACTGATTATCCCGGGGCCTTTTTGGGTTTAAAAGCATCGTTGCTTTTGAAGTGTTATGAGTCTCAATGTTATGGAAATCTTAACTCTACAATCTTGGAGTGTGCATGTTGTAGATGACATCAATCAAATTTGGAGTCATTTGGCTGCATAGATTGCAAGATTATAATGTTTTAGTGTTGATAAAAGATGTTGAAGTTTTCTTAGAGTCACATTTGGAGGTGAAATTTGATATCTAAACCTACTCAAATGGGAAAACTTTAAACTTCAAAGAGATGCAAATACATTGGTGAAAGAAAATATCATTCAATTGACTCATTGTGTTTGCAAATTCAATTCAGAATGTCAAAAAATTGAAAAAAAAATTGAAGTAGCATAAATTACATTTATGGCTGAACCTCTCTCTACTAAAATGCTTCTCAATTACTCAACTTCTTGGATTGAAATGAAATTTTAACCACAAAAACTAGACTAGTATGCACAACTTTTCCAAAATCAATTATTGTAAATGGATACTAAATGAAATAGATATAAGCGGCCAAAATGCAGAAATGCAAAATTGTCTAGATTTTGAACTTTAAATTGCTTCCAAACATTCAAAACAACTTGGATTAACATGAAAATTTTATTACAAAAACTAGAATTCAAGGGATACATAACACAACTAATGTTATAATTGAATACAAAAATTTGATGAAGAAGATACAAACCCTTGAAGTTGCAAGTTGCAACCATCAACATGTAGTTTAGAGAACTCAAGTTGAACTTGTCAACTTCAAATGGCTTTTAGAAAATTAGTACATGTTGGATTGGTCTAAAAATTTACCACGCAAACTAGAGAAGAGAACTCAGATTCTCCAACAAGTATTATTGAATTTTGAAATCGGTTGCAAAAGTTATAGCTCTTTGAATGTCAACTTCCAATATCTTTTAGAAAATTAGTACATGGTGGATTGATCTTGAAAATTTTACCACGCAAATTAGAAGAGAGAACCCATATTTTCCAACAAGAATTAAGATAAAACTGTTCATTGTGGTTAGAATTTGGAGTTTGCCCTCATGTCATTGCTGAAAATTTTCAAATTTTTTCCCACATAAAGACAAGTGTGAGAAATAGTAAGAGCAATTGAAATTATAATTTTCAGACACTCCTGATGAGGTCACTAATCACTCCATGAGGTCATTGGGTTTCCCCTATGGATCATCTAACCGCAATGGGATCAATTTACCTTATTGAGTTTTGAGATAGAATGCAAAAGTTATAGCACTTTGAATTGGACTACCAGACTATGTGAAGACACTTTTGGTCCCCTTGGGCGGTGAGGGTAACTGTCTAGTGTCTTTCCAATTATGAACTCTATTTTTTCTATGTTCTTTTTTTTTACGCCTTTGATTCTAATTGCTAATGAATACATATTCTTCCTTCATCCAAATTTTAAGCAAGCTTTTTGAATCGCTATGAATTGCAATGAGTAGTAAATATAGGGGTGAATACTTCAGCAAGTGTGCCCAAGGGATAATGCTGAAATTTTATGGTACTTATGGGGGTGTATACTGGAGTAGTTGCGTATTAAGTTTGCCAAATGAATAAAAGGATAATTTTGAAAGTTTATGAAGTGCAACAATGCCTTTAAGTTTTGAATTTCGTCATTTACAATGAGTGGTAATTTTTGAATGTTTATGCAATATGATGCAATAATGCCCTTAAGTTCCCTTATGTTGAGCATTTCATATTGGCTGGTAGTTTGACATTGTGATACTATTCCAAATTAACCTGAATTTATTTATGTCTTGGCATAATGAAGCTATGTTGGTAAATGAGGGTTCAACTTCATTGTGATATCAAAGTCCCTAAGTAAGAAAGAGGATGTTACTTGCTTCACTTTGAATACTTTATGTTAGAAGTATTATGGAGAACCATATATACATTATTATATTTGACTATTAGAATGCAAATTATTTACTAAAATATAGCAAGACATACAACATTGAATTAATAATTTGAATAATAATATCAAATACAACAACATATTTACTTATCCTCTTCAAACTCTATCATCTTTAAAAACCCTTCTTCTTGAAAACACCAATCATTCCAATTCCAAAACTAAGCTATGCATTGAAAATGGGTGGAAAATGGGCTATGCAATAAAAATTTGCAAACAATGGCTCTTGAAAAATCAAGGCCACAAAGAAGAAGAAAAATAATGTATCCCCTAAATGAATGAATGAATGAATGAACATATATATATATGTGTGTGTGTGTTTTTGCACAAATACATGTACAATACATATGTAAACATGTGCAAATATAAATAGGGATATGAGTTCAAATTTTTGTATATCTCATACTTCTTGTTCAAGTACAAGAGAGATTATAGTACATGAGATATTGGTCAGTGTACTTGAAGAAATTCCAACAAAATTAGACCTCATGTTCTTGAGGGCCAAATCGGGAATCTGGTTTTACATGTTTTCATCTTCATATCACAATAAATTAATTATGTTCCTTTTATATGGGTAGCATTTGCAAGTTTTAATAATTGTTATAACTATTCCCTCCAAAACACCCTCATTATTCATTCAATTATGATCCATATTGGAAGCGCCATTTTTCATTGGATTCAAATTAGCATTCTTGAAGATGACTTTTGTCACTAATGTACTTTCACATTATATGTCAAGTAATGAAAAACTACCATTTTGAGTCTAAAATTTGTCTTCGTGGACTTTAACCTATAGGACTAAGTGTGCCTATATGTGGTATATATGGTTGTTTTAATTTGAGTTCTGGAAACAATTCAAAGCTAATGGTCTATTTAAATGCAAGGTTGAACAAAACAGGAGGGCATGAAAATTGTGCATTTAAAGAGCCTATATATAGTGATTTTATATGAATATTGAACCTATAGGGAGGGAACCTAAATGAGTCTAGACAAAATTTGCATCCCACAAAAAGTTCCATATATATTCATGTAAAACCAAAGCAAATGATTAACAAAATAAGTGCATTCCTTCAACGTTCTCAAATTAGGACGAAATCCAATTTATTTGATTTTATGCACTTTAGACCAACTATGACTTGAGTGCAAATGGGTCCCAAAAGGACATTGTTTTAGGCCCTAAAGGGTTAAAGGACTAACTTAGTTTAAACATCTCTCTTAGATTGTACGTTGATTTTTTCATGAATTGTGAAAATCAATTTGGCAAATTAAACCCTAAATATCTAAGGAATCTTGAACAAAATTTAGATGATTAGAATCTTCAAAATGTGCCTTTTACAATTTCTTGGTAAGTTTCATTGAAAGAGAATATACTAGGATTTATCAATAAAAATGATCTGTATAGTTAAATTAAAAAATTATTCGTGAACAATATTTAAAACGTCTTATTTGAACAATTTGTCAAAGATGTAATTTATATATWTATCATGTAAATTATGATTGGCTAAAATTTTATGGATGTTCACAAAATGGTCAAAAATTTAAATATAAAAACATAGTTATTTTTTACTAATAAAGTTCTAATACATCAATAGAATTGCATACTTGTGTTCATTTCTTCATGAAGAAATTTAGGCAATCATAATTTCAATGTACAAATGAGGACCTTGGTAGTCCAGAACCATGCCCACAAAGGGGTAGCAACCACAAAATGGTTGTTAAACATATGTAGGACTATGTCCAAACCATGCCCAAAGAGGGTGACAACCACACAATGGTTGTTAAACATACCTAGGAATAAGATTTTTGAGAGATCTTTGGGTTCAAGAATTTCTTTTTGTTGGTATAAAATTTCTTTTTCTTCTTTATCTATAGGATGGGATTAAGCAATGATATGAAATTCCAAAAAGTTCTAAGACAAAATGTTTTAAATCTGTTAAAATGTTGTCCCTTTGGTATTTAAGTCATTGTACATACTTAAACTTATTAGAGTCATATTTCAATTGTGTTGGTCAAATCATTTTCGAAAAAAGAAGATGCATCATAGGTGGCCAATGCAAGAACATATAGCTTACCATTAAAAACCATTGGAACAATACTATAGAAGTGCCCTCAAGATTGTCAAGTGAGAGAAGTAGAGAACATGGGCCTCAAAACAAAGACACATCCACTACCAAAATTCGTATACGGAGAGCACCAGTGCAAGTGAGTATGTCTAAAATCGTTTCAGAATTCTAGTAAAAACAAAAATTTGAAAATGTCCGTATTTACAAATGCCTCTAAAGCTAAACGTAACGTCGCTCATTAAACATGTTGCTAAATTTTGCTAGCCTAATCCTTCTTAAGGTGAAGCTTTTCAGGACGTATTGTCACGGAAATACCACAAATGGTCACCGATATATTGAACATTCACTACATGAATTTACAGTGCTACGGTATGATGCACGATGCGTGCAGCTAAAAATTTCCCCTGGGTGTGCACTGTGCTGCACTTGTGCACCAGGGGGTATCAACTATTTACATCCAATATAACCTAGATCCTCAATACAAACTAACTAGCCTCAATTGACAAGGGATTTAGTCTCATTTGTAGATATAAGCCAATGGTGCTAATTCAATGTTCCTCTACATTCAGGAGTACCACAGAAGCAAGGAATTTTATCACCAATTTCATCGTAATTAAATTTGTAATCATAAGTCACCTCCTCACCAGCATAGATGTCCCTTTTTGCAAAGAAAATGACCTGTAGCATAACCCACAGCATTCAGAACTTCCCCTTTTCAAAAACACAAAGGAGATTTTAGAGYTATTCAATATCAAAGATTAGTATTCAATGATCTCCGCGGTATATCAGAAAGAATTCTGGAAGAAAGGCATACCTTTTTCAGGTTGTCAACACATATCACCTTGGCAACGCAATTGGGCTGCAATAGACCAGGAAAAAGGGTTTAAATGAACGCAATGAAATGTACAAATTCAACTCCTGAAATGAACTTGGCTTATAGAATGGCAAATTGACCCTCTAGTATGAGAGAATATTATACCGAGCAAGAATGGTTCACAAAACGAGCTATGCCACCCTTGCGGGTAGCATCAATAATCTGCTCCGAATCTATTCTGAACAGATAGCATGCGCCCTGGTACTGCAATCGTTTTCCAGAATGATACTCAGCTTCCCGTTTGTCTGCAACACGTAAACCCACTATCTCCCCTACGTACTCAACAACCTGATATCACACCACCTCGAATCGAAAAAGCTCAGCAAAAACTCGTCAAATTACAGCAAGGAATTATCACCGGATTGGTCACTTTGAACTTGCAGATGCGACACAGCCATGGTCCCTTCGGAATCTTCGGCACCCCATAACATGCTTGGTGGACCTGTGCATGCAACGCATGCGTTTTAGAAACCATCGGAACAATCAAGTCCCACCACCTATCGAAAACTTAGTTCAACTGTGTGGCACCACAACGAAACCTAKCACTGCATACTCCGACCATCGCAAAACACCACATCAGCGGAACAYATTGTGTACGCGAATACGTCAAGCTGGGTGGCCAACACACAATTCAACTTCTCACCTTCACTGAGCAACGACCACAACACAGTAGTTTGTTGTAACTGGCAGAGCTAAACGTCCCACACACATCACATCTGCACTTCTCGCCCTGACCCGACTCATTGCCATGAACGCCTCCACCTCTTCTTTCCTTTCTCCATGCCAGACCTCTGCCATTCCTGTCCATCGTCTGAGGCATCTCCCTCTTCTGCATCTTTCCACAGTCGGCCACCGGATCCTCCAGCAACGCTTCAGTCTTCCTCTGCGCTGAACAAAACCCTCTCTGACGGAAACTGTAAAATCAGAAAATGCGACATGAGAGAGCTTGCATATGAGGTGTTCCATATCTCAGACTCAAAACAACATATATCACGTGACCCATGGAACAGTCACAGTCAGYAGCATAATGCACCTTACACGCCGAAACCAACTAGCAAAAACAAAACCCGACGACGGAGTGCACTGTGGCACAACAATTCAAGTCCATSCTCGCAGAACTATAAGATCCAAAAGCAAGCACCTCTTCAGTTGTTCACCGCTATCCATAGACCCTTCAATGTCGCCCATATGACCCTCCTTCATCTGCTTCAATCCAAGCACCATTCTAGGTTTCTTCGCGCTCACACCTGGCAGCGACAACTCTGGTCTCCTCTTCAGTACCCCATATCCTGTTATTCCACCCTTGGATTGCCCTTGCAATTGCCTTACCTTCTGGATCTCGGCAACTGCCACCCTTTCAGCTGGAACTCCTCCCCGGTACTTCGCCTGCAACCCCTCCCCGATGGCCACATTGCTTCTCTTCGCCTTGCTTGAACGCACTTGCTTCCTCACGAGAAAACCCTGTTCACAGACYCCCTGKAGAAGTTTCTCCCTGGAGATGCTACTGCCTGCAGAGGATCTCACTTGCGACACCCTACACACAAACATCCCTCCCTTTTCCGATGCAAACTTCTCGACTCCAGCGCTCGAGCTCTTCCTTGCAACCTCCGCTTGTGCATCACCGCTCCGGTGCCACTCCACTTTCGTTTTCTTTGCACCCCCTGGTCTGGCGGACCTCTCGCCCCGAGGAAATGGGCAGGACTTCGTTTCCAAGCGCCCTGGACGTGGTCCTGGCCTTGTTGAAGGGACTTCCGTCTGCACTGATGCTGATGCTGTCTTCTGCTGTTTGAAGGTGGTCCTCGGAACTGCTGCCACATGATCTCCCTCCTCTGCARACTCGAAAACCGACGAGGCACCTGGCCCATACACATCATCATTCTTTCCCATTAACTCCAGCATGCTTCGGACTTTCCGAGTTTGTGCATCTTTATTCTGCACTCCTCYTGTCCTACTACCCTCGGTTGCCTCCCATGCTACTCCCGGGTCTGCAGGACCACCCCGATTCTTCACCTCTTTCCCTTGACCGTCTAAGACACCACTAGCAGACCCTACGTGTGCCTCTGACCTCTTGTGCAACGCTGTACCTTCTCTCTTCGACATGGAATTCGCAACGCCATTTCTCAGTTTCTGCTGCACGGGCGCCCTGGAATCTTCCAACAYCGGGCTGGCTGCGGCCGGCTGGTTCAAAATCACGCTCAATGACACCATTCGCCCGTTTCGCGGGCTGGGTCCGCCCAAGGGAGTCCGAGGACTGCGAATGCTCTTTGACATAAAGATCGGCACGGGGAGAAAACCTGCGCTATCTGGACCAGAACCACAGCCTTCCATCGATTCTTCCACCGGAGGCCCTGCTGCTCTTGATGCTGTAGACTTTCCGGACTYGGAACTTCTCCAGCCATTCTCCGCGCCTGCACGACCCTCTTTCCCAGGGTCTAGTTTCCAATCTGGCGTAGCACTTTTCGGCTGCTGCAGAAACTTTGTTCGGATGCCCTTCTTCGCCTTCTGCCGATTCAAGCCTTGAGGCACCCGGATTACCAGCGTGGTACCCGCCTTCTTCTTCAACGAATCTTCAACTAAACTCCTCGCCGCGGCCGCCAAGTTCTCCTCTGTCACATTAGTCGCCTTCACCTCTTGGTGCCGTCGGGGTACCAACAGTTTTCGCCTCTTCGGAGGCACCATCTCCCCACTGCAAGATCTCACTAGGTCGCGCTTCGAAGCATCCGATCTCGTCACCTCCTGCACATTTTTGGATCCCATCCTTGCAGTCTCAGAGGTCACCTGAGTCTCCGCTTCCTGCCCGTACGAACTTTCACCCGGGCTKCCTTCCTTGGCATCTCCATCATCCGCAGCACCCGACCCGAGGCACTTCCATTTCATGTTGCGTCTCTTCTTTCTTTCCAATTTGCCTGCCAGACAATCATTCTGCAGGTCAGTAGGCCCTCCATTCTACAATTGCTGTCAAGCACTACAGGAACGAACTTGCCCTTCACCATAAGGGGAATAAAATCTGATACTCAACATGGCAACAACCTGCACAGCAATCCCTACAAACCACTCGCCTGTGCTTTCCCCCGACTCATTGCCTTCCACCTCGTTGCCTAATTCCTTCACTGATTTCTCATGGGACCCCCATGTATAGCCCCTCATTTCACCTCTCTTCACCCCCAGCCTCTGCCCAACCACGTTGCTGGATGACGGACATCCAGACAATGGAGATCCCTCCAGCTTGGAATGATCCTCCAGCGTCGATGACAATGCATTCGATTGTAACCTTGCTCTCATGTCAACATCGTCCGACGAGCAGCATTTCCCCATCCCGGACCCTTCGTCTACCACACTAAGCACGCCTGTCACACCCGGCCCTTGCATCACCCCAGGCCCTCCTTGCTCACTCGAAACGCACCCTCCGTCCGAAATCCCGCTCGAAACATTCTCTGAACTGTTGGAACAAACGAGCCCTGAATGCTGCAAACAATCACACAGATTCCATTCGTCAGTCACGACTGGGACCCAAACCAGTTCATCGTATCTCCATCGACCACTTACCCCAGACCCCTAGGAACGGCACCTGTGGCAACAACGAAATAAAAAAAGATGTTTGTCATTGGATCACGGTGCACTTCTCACCAGTAAGTGACACCAGTACCTCTTGTCAAAACAGGCACTCTCGGAACGAAGAATCGGGTTAGGCCCAAATACCTGGCTGAACTTCGCCACCGACATGTGATGACCGTGACAGGAGCAAGTAACGCCCAAGCGCCCAGCGGCAGTCAACCCCAGCTGCCCGACTGCCAAAACATACTCCACACTAGTTAGATCACTTGCAATCGTCGTACAGTCAGCGGCCGTTCCACACCTGCTCAAAGCGCTCGCTACGCGTCAACAGTGATCAAACCCGCCCCGATACCAGGATGCATAGAAAAACACATTCAATAACAGCACATCGCACCAGCGAAAAGAACAACACAATTCCAGCTCTTTATGACCAGTTGACCTCCACCTCAAACCGGTATCTGGACCTCAGCGTATTAAATTGACAACAATTAGGCAGTCAATCGCCCAACAACACCAGACGAATAAACAAGAGAAAGTCTAAATAAATAAGACAAGTCTAACATCCCTCGCGTATATGCACTCACACGGAAAGAGCAAGGGGGCCAAGGTTCTGTCAAGACACTCACCGACAGGTACCCCGACATAGCTGATACAGTAAACTCGAAACCCTCCTGATGAAGTCGGGGCGGGGGTCGACTGAGACTGACTCAGAAAACCGGACTTCGTAGAATACAATGGACCCGACAAATTGACTTTGCACGCGTCCCCGCCGTTGGTCGAGAATAGAGTCGAGCCGAATTGGTTGCGCTGCTGCCGCTGCTTCGTCGACTCCGTCGACCACTGTGACGAAGGGAGATGCCAGCTTTCTTCCAACCCCAGCTCCCCTTCGCGCCTGCCGAAACTCAAGCTGCTGCGCGTCAAATGCTCCGCAGTCGGTAGCCGGGAACCGTTGACAGCCAGCAAAGTAGCTTGCGATCTTCCGCGACTCATCACGCTGCTAAAGTCTCTGCCTTGTCCGGTCGGAGCATCAGCCCATGAACTCAACTTTGCACCCCCGATACCCCGATTCGCTTGCGACAGGGAGGAAGGACTTTGCGAAGGCCACCCGCTATAAGCCCTGAGATCTGGCAGATTCATCTGGTTGAATTGGGAGAGGGAAGCAGCAGATGGGGATCGACTACTCAGGGACGAGGCGTAACTCAGGCTGTCAACGGATCCCGAAACCATGTCAACTAGCTCCGACCTCAGCTTATCTGGATGGTGTCCCTGTGAWCCAAAATTCATCATGRAGTTCGTGAGCATCGGCTCCTGTAGGAAGGTTCGCWGGACGACGGACACCTCCTTGACCAAGTAGGGCTGCGAAAGCTGCCTTGAGTCCATGTTGAACTACGACACACGTAACCACCGAAGCCACTGAGGAGGTCAGCAGTTGTGTACTAATCCCGACAATACCCGCAAGCAATCACATTATYTGAAACTCCAATGGGTAAGAAATCACACGGATAGAAGTGTTCACTCCTGGTCGATGCATGTCGCTTCTTTCATGTCACAGGTAATTCCCGCAAGTCAACGTTGAAAATATTCGCATGCTGGCTTCACTTTGTTCCTTACGCTCTTTGCTTCACCATTCTGACAACCTACTAAGAGAACCTTTGCCCTAAACTACTAACGAAACTGCGTCTGCGCAAAGGGCCCCAGTAAATGAACATAATGAGGGCAAGACAGCTGGACTGTAATGGCCGGAGACAAATGCTGGGCGTCAGAGTCTCAAATGTGACTAAATTAAGCAAAAGTTCTACTCGGGAATATTTACAGCTACAGAAATCTGAACACCGCAGTACGAAATTCAATTAGCAACTGCAGCTATTTGTAAAAATCACATTTGGGGCCATTGCTGAGCGGCGGCGTCCCGTAAACAAAAGTCTCGCTTATCTCAGTGACTGTTCTTGCTCTCGAATACCACCCTCCTGATATACATGATTGGCCTTACATTTCTCATCTATGTTGTTTATTCCAAAATTCGTATGGAAAGCGACTCAGACGTTCAAGGGACTCCTTCTGTTAAACCCTAACAGCCACAATCGATGAGCCACTCCCACTTTCATCGCCCTCTACCTCATCAACCCCACGGTTGCGAAACCTCGAAATTTGGACGGTGCTGGAGSCACATAGTTGCACGCATGCAGAAGGGCAGGCAAAGAGATTAAGACTAACGCCTTCACAGACACTGCGACTGAACATTGGCAGCGTCTCCTCGTCACCCCAAGAATCCAACTTTCCGGAGAACGAACAAAGAAGACTTTTGAAATGTGAGTTKTTACCTGGTTGGCTGCCGACGGTCCAGGCTGCGCGGATGACTTGGTTGAGGATACAAGCATGTTCCACATCTCCTCCATGGTCACCGCCCAGCTTCACACACCCCGCCCTACACCATCGACGTCGCTCTGAAATGGCAAGTAAGTAATCAGAGTCTCACCCTTCCATTTTACACATGACGACGCCACGCATAAAAGACACAACATGCATGCAAATTTCGACGTCAAAGTCAGAAGACAAACAGGTAACCACGCACCACRATCCTCCAAGGCCCGCTCTTCCAAAATTGGACACGCTCTACCCTCTGTCGACGACACCGCCTGTTCAACTACGACCTGATTGTCCCTGGCGACTGGCAAATGACATGAATGCACAACCTCATACCCTCTCGCTCTCAGAASCAAACACCCCTTCCCAACCTCAATGTAGCTGTGGCAACCATTATACCAATCGCATGCGATGCGCATTAGCAACTCATCACAAGCCATTCTCCCTGTCTAAACGACACGAATTGCAATGACAACAGAAAACTGCGCGGATAGGCTACAAATGCTCTCCACCTCTCTCTCCTGCTCGCTCACATCAATTCCACTATGCAACCCTATCGCAGCTCCAAACCATCAGTTCGGCTTCAAACTCACACTGATCCCCACAATGTGAGCACAGCTTACCCGAAATTTTACAAAATCCTCTTCGGATACCACACCATCGCACGGGCCTCTCCCCCAGTTTCAATTCCTCAATCTCCTGATCTGCGACCCCTCAATCCCACCAAAACAATTCCGCTGAAGGCAGGAATCCATGCACTATTCCCATCCTCTCGTTCACTTGTGATCATCATCAAGCCGGTGCCAATCCCAGTCGAAATCCCCTCCCACGGACCTCCTCCGTTTCGTCATCGCACCAGCAGGACCCCGAGGGCGTCCTATAACGGCATTCCCTCGCATTGCAAATTCCTGCAAAGGACGACGGAGGCAAGCACCGAAGTGTGCGAGAAGAAACAATGGCTGTAAGAGGGTGATAATTCCGACTGGGTGTGTCCATGGCTATGTTCATGAATTCTCCATGGAATCGCATAAAGAAAGAGAAACCCGAAAAGGAAGAAGAAGAGGGGAGAAAATGAGAAGGATTACAAGGGGAAGCACAAGCAAGGGAGAGGAATTTTTCGTGATTCCATGGCTATGGCATGGTGTTGGAGATTCTGTGCATGTAACGCACTTAGTGATGGCGTTGCGAAAACCATTCGCGCTTCTGCAGCAGTCTGTCTGCTTGTCTCTGCAGGGAGAGAGAAAGGCTCTAGGGTAGGGACGGTCACCGGTGACCGCCGGTCGGACTCGGTAGTGTCACCGGCGTGGACGGTATCCCGACCGTGACGTTCGGTGTAAGGGCCCTTCCCCCCTAGGTGTCACTGTTTTGGAAAACAGCTCCTCTAACTTAGATTCTTTCCTAAAAACAATTTTCCTAAAATGTATGATGAAAGCTTAGGCTTGATTCTGGGTACACCTATTAGTAGCACTTTGAAAATTAATATTTTATCCATATGCTATTCAAAAATATTTAATTCACTTTCCTTCTACAAGTGAATAGAAATTTAAACCTTTTTTTTTGTGAAATCTTGAAATTGCCAAGTTTTTTGAAAAAGAAATGAATAAATATCAAATCAAATACAAAATTATTTCAATAATTCTAAATTTTTCCATGGAGACAAACATAATAATGAAGAACATTATTGACAGTGTAAACCAAATTTTTGTGTTTGTACAGTTACAAAATCATTAGACCATGGTTATTCGTCCAAAGTTCTAATTGCAAAGAAATAGACTCAAGATATATAAAAACAATTTTATGGAAAAAATTCAAATCAAAAGGAAGAACCTAAAAATTTACTAAATTAAATTATAAGGTAATCCATCGATGGAGCATCTTTTTTTGTGGATGAATTAATAACCTATTGTGTGGGAATATTCAACACCATAGATGAATATTTATCTTTTTTACCATGTAGGTGTCTCAAAGTCCCGCTCAAAGTCATCCAAAAAATCCAAATTAGCCTTGGCAATGTCTTCTAATGTAATTATTGTTGTTCAAATTAGGTGTGATAAATCAAAACCATCATATAAATCTTTAGATTCATTTCATTTCAAGTGGCAATGATGTGTGCACACAATTATTACATACTAGTACGGTTCTTGTATATCATTAGGTTGTCGTATCCTTATGGGATATTATTGACACTAGAAAGAAGATTTCAAATTCTTATAGTATGAGATTTAAACCCCTAAAGGACCAAGTTGCGTTTTTTGGCAACATAGCAATTTTGGGCAGCTCACTACAAATGGCGTTTTCATTATTTCTCTTTGAAATTTTTATGCAAAATGTTTCCGAAGAGTTGTTTTAAAGCCCAACAATTTTCATAACATTTGGTTGCACTGTTAAAAAGTTATTGCATGATAAGTGATTTTCTTTTAACTTTGGGCAGCCCGGGCAGCCCAAAAAACTTCTTTAAAAATCACTTTTTGAAAAAATAAAAATTTGAAATTGGTTCTTTATAATTATATATATGACAAAAGCTTTGAATCATTCCATTTGGATTAGTGAGCTAAAAGTTATGAGGAGTTCTAGTTTGTGGGTAGATATGTTTTTTTAGAGAAGCTCCATATTTATCCACAAACTAAAACTCCTCATAACTTTTAGCTCACTAATTCAAATGGAATGATTCAAAGCTTTCCACTTATACATAATTATAAAGAACCAATTTCAAATTTTTTTTTTTCTAAAAATGATTTTTAAAGAATTTTTCCATGCCCGGGCTGCACAGGCTGCCCACAGTTCAAAGAAAATCATTTATCATGCAATAACTTTTTAACAATGCAATCAAACGTTATGAAAATTGTTGGGCCTTAAAGCTACTCCTCGGACACATGTTGTATAAAAGTTTCAAAGAGAAATAATGAAAAATCCATTCGTAGTGAGCTGCCCAAAATTGCTATGTTGCCAAAAAACGCAGCTTGGTCCTTTAGGGGTTAAAGGCCTTTTATGAATAACATATGAATTCTTAAAGTATTGAATATCTATGAATTCAAATTTGATCTTAGAATCTCATGTTTAAAAGTATACATTCTAGGCAAGAAATTATATTAACATCAATTTTGCAGTAGAATTACAATTAGGATGCAGAAACAAAAATATTGTTTATAATTGGAAGACATTCATGAATGTTCTTGAAGAAGAAATCACTAGTAGAAAAGAGATATTTGAGCATCAAAGCATAGTATATAAGAACAAAGCCCAAAGCTGATATGGACACCAAGTTAGTGCCAATACAGACCTTTAGCACTACATTTCTATTAGTGAATATATTCATATAGAAAAAAAATTGACAACGTTTCAATCTAGAATCAAATGAACATCAAAACATCTTATTCAATTTATTATATCCATTTATACTGTTGAAATATCAAAAAATTAATTTAATTTTGATATTGGAATATTTAAATAATAATAAGAACAACACGATTAGAGAATCTAATTAAACATTTTGCCATTGACCACTATAACAACTTTTTATTCATTTAAAAGTGTTGATGTCTTAGCATAAAATGTTTTTGGATTCTAAAGAGCTTGTTGATCCTTCACATGATTCCTTATGAATTCATGTATCTTTGAGCCCCACGAGATAAAAAAAAAAGTAAACCATAATAATAAGAGTGTCTCTTCATTGAATACTTATTAAATAATGCACAATGCTCCAAAACTACCGTCTTTTATACAAGTACTAAATTTTTTTTTTAAACCTTTTTTGACCCATGAAAACGTAGGATCCTATAGTATGCTAACTTATAGACATGTGGTAAAATTTTCAGAAATTACCACCGCATGGATTGTAAGATGTAAGCAATCAAATTCACACAAATCATTTTTTGGGCCCTATGAAAAATAGGGGAGTTGCACTTCACAAGCTCACTTTTCTATGAAAAAAAGTCCAAAACATATTGGCCACATGCTTGAAAAATTGCAGATCATTTGCAATTGTACACTATATAGCTAAAAAAAGTATACATTAGGCCATAACTTTTGTTTCATATTTCCAAATGTCATGAAATTTAGCGCGTATGAAAGATATTCCTTGTCCCCACCTTTTGTTATAATTTGGGCCAAAAATATGGAAATCTCTAATGACACGTACCTGCCCAAAATTGGATGTAGCCAAAAAAATACATGCTAGTCCCTTAAGGGATAAACTAGCAATTTCATCCCAAGATTTTTTTTGTTTTGAAATTTTTTAGTGAAAACTTCATGGTTGTCATTTCTTACCCAAATTAATTTTTTGGTGCAATCTTATAATGCCAAAAAAGCCTTAGTCATGAATAAGTAATCCATGCATTCATTAATATTACCTCACCTTATATTTTAATTAGGGCACCAATACTTCCCCCCAAAAAACAAATGGCAATTTTCAAACACAATGAATTAACCCCTAAAGTTCCATAACTATATTTTCACCAAAAATGCTCCAAAACTACCAATTTATTACAAATATCAAATTTTTGAATCAAAACCTTTTTTGACACATGTAATCGTAGGATCTTATAGTATAATGACTTGAGAACATGTGGTAAAAATTTCAAAAAATATTAACAACGTGGATTGCAAGATATAAACATTCAAATTCACTAAAATCATTTTTTTGGCCTTGCGAAAAACAGGGCAGCAACAAAAAATGTCCAAAATGGTGGTGCTTCTTTAGATTCTTTTTCCTTGACAAGTTGTCCACATGCTTGAAAATTTTCAATTCATTTGGAATTGTACAACATACAGGAAAAAATAGTATTAAGTAGATAGCAGTAGAGAATGATTCAAAACAAAATTGTTACGAATTTAATCATAGAGTTGAAAAATGCCAATCCCAATAGTTGGAATGTTGTAGTAAACAATCTACATCTTTTTTTTTTTTTTTTTTCAAAAATATTGAAAATTGAGTAAGATGAAGGACTTCAAAGCTAATTTTAAAGTAGAAAATTTATAACTACCCACAAACAAAAAAATCCTCATAACTTTTGACTCATTGATCAAAATCTAATGATTCAAAGCTTTCCATGTATATATAACTCTAGAAAATCAATATCAAATATTTTTTTATATGAAAAGAGTCATTTTATTAATATGCTCCATTGCCCATTTTTTTTTAAAATAACATATTAGGCCATAACTTTTGACTTGTATTTCCAAATGTCATGAAATTTAATGCATATGAAAGATATTCCTCGCTCCCACCTTCTATCAAAATTTAGGCCATAAATATGGAAACCTCCAACCACACGTACATACCCAAAATTGCTATATGGCCAAAAAACGCATGCATGCCAATCCTTTAGGGATTAAGCTTAGAGTTACGATGAAGGAACCTATTACCAACCACCACCCCATTAAGAATCAATAAGGCATCTAAAATTCATGAGAGGTAGTGGTAGCACTTTAGGTACCAAATTGTCCTTCATTTTATTTGTTTGGTCAACAAGTAGTCTTTAGGTGAACAATTTTGGAATAGTCTAGACATTAATTGGACATGGGTCCAAACCAACTTTTGGCTTTCAAAATTCTTAGTAATTTCAATTCGAGCAATAAAATTACCAAAATCTTTGCAACCCCTGTCCCTTCTATCTTTACACATACAAACGTATTTGCTTTGCCTTACAACACTCTAGATCATGTCCAAAATTGCTTAAGAGAGATTAGAAGCAAAGTACCTTCACCTTATTGCAGAGTACACTTAATCCTAGACTACCACCAAAGCCATTTTGTGGCTTTTAGATGACAATCCAAGGACCTCAAGAGAAATTAGAAGCAACTTTTCACCCACACTTTTTTTGTTAATCTTTCATATTGAGTTACAAAGAGTATTTAATTGAGTTTTTAATCTAACTAGTGTTTGATTTTACATAATTGAGAAGTAGGGGAAAAAAATAGATTAAAAAATATGCTATTTCAATGCATTTTGGAAAGTAGTTGCTCCTTGCTTTCAAACCTGAAATTTCTCCACAAAAAATATTTTTTTCAAGTTTCAAGCCCAACTAACAAAATAAAGGTCATCTACTCTAGTTTCTACTCCAATTGGGATTTTGAAAAAATTCATAATATTAAACATTTTATTGCAATTTGAACTTCAGATGCATTTTCAATGTCTTCTACATAGTAATTATAGAATAACACAAAAATTGAGTTTACACCATGATGTTTGTCACTATAATATACGCATATGGTGAAATTTTCAGATCTTTTGAAATAATTTTCTATTTGATGTGATTTTTCTTCACTTTATCTTCAAAAATTCTCATAAAAATCAATTTTCTTTAGAAAAATCTAAAACTTTTGTGAAGTGAAGAAGACTTGTAATTTCATCTCTGAAAAATAAATGTAAATTTTATCACATATATCCAGTTCCAAAATGGCAGCAGACTGAGTGATGGGCAATGAGGCTTGAAATCAGTGGTTATAGGTCCATCCTTTTAAGGGTTAACTTACTTTGAAAGTGGGGAGAATAAATTAGTCGTAAGTAATCGGTTGGTTGCCTACGCAGCACTACTTAACATTCTCTATGTATGCTCAATCTTCGAGAGTATACTGTTCATCATCTTCTGTATGTGTTGAAGCATTTCTTAACATCTAACCATGGCCCAAAGTGACACCCACTATACCTAAAGCATTAAAAAGAAGGTGTAACAGAAAGGCTTCAGAAGAGACGCTACAACGGTTGTACGAAATAAGACTAACTTTTAGTTTCAACCTCGTGCAGGTTGAGCAGCTGACCGCATCTTAGCCTGCAAAACCATATTAACCTGCTCTGCCGCATTTTGCTTCCCATTAGCCACCTGCAGTTGTAGTAAAAACAACTTCAGGTTCAGGACACTAAAATTATCAGGGACCCAATCCTGTCTCCAATACCAATGGCAACTCATCCATGTTACAAAAAGCAACTCATCCGTTCATACACTACCTTAGGTTAAACTTATTAACTTAGAAAGAGGTGTAACTTGAGCATGGCTTGGCTAAACGATTATGGTCACTGATCTTTGAATGAAAATRGGGTTGGCTGCAGTCACTTATGGTGTTCTACAACCTCCCAGTTTGAAATTGCATGAGAAATTCATACATATCATACATTACAATAATTGCAAACACTGACGTGACAAAATTATTACTTTTCTAGGTGTGTCAGAGGATTCAATAACACTCTCAACCATTGGCAACAGGGCAAGTGGTTCTTTAGATATTTAGGTACTACCAATTTGAATCAATTATGCACAAGGCCCATATAACGTACAAGGGTAGTGAATTTTTTTGATATCGATAGATATGGCTCTTGTCTTCAAAGATCTCCCCAAGGTATCACACCCCTACATGCTAAAAGTGACGCAAATAGTATCCCCCACCTTRGCACAGATATATGATATTGACCAATTCCAGAGAATACAAATTTAAGTGAATTCCTTATTCATGATCGGGTTGAAAAGGGTAGACACGATAATAGAGTACGTGGTAAAATAGATCGGAAATAATAAATATAAAATATGGTACTCACCTCCACCAGCTTTTGATGATTTTCTTTCAAAAATTTGATCTTCCGCTCGCAGTACTCCTTCCCATCAGGCAAGTTTTTCTGTCATTTCCATCGAGGCTCTCTTTAGAACTCTTTTCTCTCTTCTATACCTAGTATTCAACARATGTCCACATCCAAAGCGAAATCCAAATAGAAATCGAGGTAGCGATCACACTTATTCAACATACCTCAATGAAGTAGCCGGTGCCTACATCCACCAATACGTTATCCGTGTTTGCCAGTGTTCCCGATGCATACAGCGAAGCAGTCAAGGGAACTAACATTTTCTTTCCTGCAGAAGCAYCATTTCCATAAACGACAATCTCAACTTTCCGGCACTTGSGKAGGATYCCCGAGGATAAACTTCATAAACCCTAAATCTTGTCAAAAGGAAAATAAAATAAAAATAAATTTCCAGCTGATTTTTTCTCCATCACAGACATCGAAAACCCTAAATCCTGCATACAGCAAAATAAAATAGASGCAAGAATGTAGAATCGGGGACCTCCTCTGCAGTATACACAGGCACCTTCAGAAATGGTGTTTCTACTAAGGACATTCTGCAGCGGAGGTTCTCGATTCCACATGTGTCCCTCAAATCGAAATTGAGTTCCCGCGGATTCGTTTCCCACCATAGTTATAAAAAAAAAACTAAATCTCGCATGAAGGAAAACCAAATAAATGTAGAGTTCATGCTGATTTGTTTCCCAACACAGTGTTATCAACAGACCTAAAAYGGTTGTTAAGGATATCGATTACAATATCTTACCCGGGGGCTGTTGCGAAAGCATATTGAGCGCCTTGGACGCCATCTCAAAGCGATTGGCAGCAGTCCGGATGTTGTTAAGACTGTCCTGCAATACGGAGACTTCTCCATCGACCTGCTCCTTCACCTGACGCAGCTGCTCCACGCTCAGCTTGCTGATTTCCTCGACCATGGACTCCGGGGTCGCCATCGCAGCTCAACCTCAAACCTTGCCTTCCGCAAACGCACACAAGTGGAGTCGCTTTCCTTAGGCAACCCTCGCCTCCGGGTATATATCCATCCCCGGGTATCTCCTAATGGTCATAGGAAGAGCACGGAAATAGGGGCCAATTGTTTGGAGCTCCACAGCCGAAGCAGGGATGCGCACCGCCWGAATGCGTTGCAGCAAGCGGAAACCATTTTTGCTTCAGGTTTGCTTATCGAAGAATTTCTATTGTTTCTCTAATCCTGCTACTTACGGTAAAGAGCAGCTTCGGTGAGCATTGCCTGGTCTTGGGGGTTCGTAGTGAGGACCTGAACGGAGCATTTCGGTTTACAAGAGTGAAAATGATTCTTCTGGAAGGACCCTCTCGGGTCCTGCAACAAATCTTTCAGAATCGTCTTCGCACGTGAGTCTCATCTCTCCTGATGATCGTTTCCTTCTTTCTTCCGATCTCTTACTTAGGGCTGGACGCGAGGAATTCTATTTGAGCGGAATTGGTTTTAGGTTTTCTGTTTTAATCCSAGGACAACGTCACTCGGCTTCCTCTGCTGTGAGTGTTGGATCCGTGGATCGTGTCCGAGATTTCAAAATGTAGATTACTATAATTTCTATGATCTTTGGCTGATCGATTAGTGAACCGAAGCACTTGTATAAGATTTTGCCGGACACTTGAGCAGCTGTTAGAGCAATTCGAGATTTGGACTACTATGGARGTGGCAATCTGAAGAAGTTTCTTGTGAGCTTCGTGTAATAGAAAATCAAGATTACCAAAACTCGTATGATCTTTTGCCAATCGATTAGCCTTAGGAAGTGAGGAGGCCAAAGGGTTTGTAATATTTTGCTAGACTTTTGAGCTGAAGATTAAAGGATTTCGAGAATCGTACTGAAGCATTGGACATTTTTTGGAGGTTTTGGATGATAAATGTGTATCAAAAAATGTCACTAACATCATGTTTTGTGTTCTTGTAGTATGGAGAAACCGGCAGAGATCGACTTCCATCTCGTAGAATTCGACGATATTCGGTTTCACGTTCAGGTGAGGAACCTGATAGCCTTTAGATTTGAACACCTAGATTGCAAATGTAGTGACTAGCAATTTAGAGCTACTAAAAATTCACTTCATTTCATACAGTAATTAATTGTGTTGAACAGGTTGTTTGGAGGCATGGAGCTTCTTTGCTACCCTGATTCTTGTTGTATACCTTTTTTCACTTGTTCGTAGCGATTCGGACTTTGGTTTGAAGTCAAGTGTACTTGTGTCCTTCGAAGTTCTTAGGTTATTATGTTTATTTCGTGTAACGATGTTGGAGGCTACTTGCATCCAGGCCTCAGCGAAGGATCCTCAGCACGTACTCCTCTCAATTGCAGTACCTCCACCTCCACCTGAAACCGTTTTCTATGGAGGCCTTCCTTTYGGTGCTTTGGAGGCCGTGAAAGCGACATATGGAGCTCTCGTCGAAGTGATTGAGCCCCCAGAATCCGGGTTCCACCTCACTATTCAAGTAGATCTTACGAAACTGGCAGCATCTGAAGGTGCATACGCCCTATCTTTGATATATTATTATATAAGTTGGTGAATTTATAAATAGAACTTAAATCGCACAGCTTGTAGTTGACCACTTGCTTATGATACGGATGACATCGACTACCCTAGCTCAATAATCAACAATTTCTTTAGAAACTGGCAGTAGACAGTTCATTAACGATGCTATCTCACAAACTTGATTAAGTTCAGGTCTAATCTGATTCCGTCGTCACCTTTTGATCGAAGTTCATCACGATGGTCTAAGGACGAGTGGTAATTATTCACCGTTGTTCTCACCTTTTCAATTTCTTGGGCATGTGGCAGCGGAAAAAACGCAGCAGATGACGAAGATAGCTTCTCTACGGACCGTTGTGCTCGGGGCACCACTTCGTATTATCCTCAAGCATTTAGGCACCAGATCAGTAGCTCCAGATGCTGATAACCTCGTTGCTTTAATGCACCGGCCGAGACAGTCCTACTTTTTGATTCCACAGGTAAGGATGTAATAGTTGCACATGAGCGTCTGACCCATTTGAATTTTTATGCAASGCATAGAGCGAGCACGTGGAACGCAGAATTAGAAACTCTTTATACCTTGTACGGAAGAAGTTACATTTGTGTTGCGCTTGTGCAGCCTGAGAAGGTGACGGTTGTKTTTCCTATGCGATATAAGGACGCTAATGACGTGGTCCTGGCCACATCATTCTTGCAGGTGACTGTCAGATTCTTGATTAGCAATATATTCCTGGGTTGTTGTAATATTTATCCCCGGAAAATGTGTTGATTGTAAAGGTGGCAGTGTGCTCTGGAGCAGGAAACTCTAGGGCTACGATCCAGTCATCTTACATGTGCACAGGGTGGTGGTGGCAGGAGTTTATGGAGGCTAGACGTTCAGCAGGACTGAGTACAGCGCCGCCTTGCTTATGGGCACCGACGCCACCCCTTGAGCTAAAAGGAGCTCCTGCACATGCATTGGATGCCAATTCTGGATTTGTCTCCTTTGGTACAACCTTATGACATTGCTTGGCAGTCCGTTGTGAACCGCAGATTCTGTAATACCATCAATTTGTAACGATTATCTCTTTCTGCTAGGCAATTTCTCTCATTTGTTCAAACCGATTTCATGCTTTCTTGCAGTGATATTTCCGCGCCACGTTGAGGGTGAGAAGCTGGATAGAATTGTATGGAATCTATCAACCTTCTATGCATACGTCAGTTACCATATCAAGGTACGTGTCTTATTAGAGCTTTTGCAGGGGTTGATTCAACTGTAAATGATTTCTACAAACGATGTAATCGTATTCTTAAATGTGTCAGTTCAGTGAGTCATCATGATTGTTATGGGTGGAAACTCTTTCTGTGAAGTACGGCAGCATAGGCCAAGGTTMTTAGAAATCATGCCCAAGATTCTACTTTCCAGTGTTTTTCCTTGTCTCKGAGTATACCTTCGAAGCTCAATTATAATTTTTGCTTCATGTGTAGTGTTCGAAAGCGTTCATGCACACTCGAATGAGGAGACGAGTTGACACACTTATTCAGGTATCGTCTTTTAGTGGCTGACGATTTTGCATCCGCGTTCTGCAGTTCAATTTTTCACCTATTGGGAACTTTAGGACGCACAAAGTAGACCTTTTTTTCATGAAATGGAAACTTCGGGGACAACTTACCCTTTTCGGGAGGCAGTTTCGCTTTTTCTGTTCAGTGGCTCTTGTCTTCTTTGCGTAAATCATTGGTAGATTACTATTCCAACTCTGTTGATGTTCTCTGCAGGCACTGGAAAAAGCGAAGTTGGAAGTTGAGAAGCAGAAGAAAACTGCTCAAGGTCGAAGCTTCATGCGGCAAGTGTAAACGAGGTCATTCTCTGTGAGTAGATTATGTGGTCGTTATTCAACCGGATGTTCCTTGGTACATATATGAACCAGTTAAGAACCCAAGAGCCCTAGTTATGAAGGGTTTTGTGCGATTCTTCAACATTTGAGATTTCGAAGGCCAAGCAGCTGCCGATGTCATCATTTCACGAACGAAATTTTGATAAGCTCATGTACCTAGGATGAGGGTGGTACCTACCAACCCTATTGTCATATGTAATTCTAGAAGTGGTATATTATGTCCCCGCCTATTTGGGTGTGGAAAGCCAGTGTAATATCCAATTTTCTGACTGCAAGTTGAGCTTCTCATTYGGTTCATCGATCAGTTCGGAGTGTGAACTTGGATTATCAATAGGAATGTAAGGACATAKCTCTTGAATGTTGTSAATGATTCATGGAGACACCAATAATGCTGCAACTATCAGTTTGCACACGGCCATATATAGCGTGTGCTTTCAAGTTTAATCGCCCTTTGGTGGTGTTTCGAGATTTTCGGAACAAGAAGTTGAACCCATCATGATTTATGAGGCCCTTGACAACCTCTCAGGACCACCTTTCTAACCTTTCACCTCTSCACGCTAGTACTTCCGTGATGATACTTTAAATCCTGTGATCATTCTTTCGATGCTTTTTTGTTGTACTTGGTTAACGCGAATTTCTCTGCAGTGACAGCTGTTCTCGAGTCCAAGCTTGGCGAGGATGGTGCAYCAAGTGCTGAGGCAAAGTGAGGGTTTGGCATATTCATCAGAATTCAATGTTGGTCATAGGCAGAGGAACTGATCTATTCGATCGAGGAAGAAGTAAACAATAAGGGAGTACCAGAGTGCAAGCTTTTGGTTTCTAAACAGAGGCGATTTAGTTCCGAGACTCCCTTGCAGAGACAATTATTTTAGATCCAAAACAGAGGCAATCCTATTCTGGGACTTGGAAACTGTATTCACGGGCRAGTATTTTGGTGACTAGATTTTGACTTGGAATTGCACGGGCCCAAATTTCAGAGAGAATCAGCAAAACATCGCAGGAAAATTCAGCCGCTGTGACACCGCTTGAGGGATTGAGAAAGATATGTCAAGCAGATGAAGGATATAGCAGGCTAACATTCTGATTAGTTAAGTCTAGGAACTAGAAGGTGCTTCGAGTCAGCAAGACTATTGAGTTTCAGAAACAGGAGCAACACGATTACTGAGTTATGGCAGAGGAGGAAGAGGAAGTAGAGGGAGAAGGAGAACCGAAGCCACCTGCAAGTGAAGGACCACCCCCTCYTACGGAGACCCATATAAATTTAACTGAGAATGGTGCTTATGTGGCCTCCAAACTGGACGCCTTGTTTGCTACCACTGCCAAGATTCAGGTACGAAATTAAATTTTATCCAAGAAGCATAGTACCCTTTTTGAAGTCGTTTATGTAGTGACCAACCTAATTGAGTCTATGGCCAAGACTGCAAGATTTAGGATGGCTAATTATATTCAATGAGTGTTCATGTCCCAGGTGGATATGGCTGAAATGGAAACTCGGCTGCGGACTGAATTTGACRAGAAGATTTTGGTGCACCATGAGCTTGCTATGAAACGGATTGTAGCTCTTGAAGATCTTTGCGCCATTTATGGTCTCCGGTTGGATGAGCAAAAGAGGACGCAAAACCAGCAAGCTATGCAACTGGATGACCTTCAAAATCAAGTGGGCATTCTCTTTTTTAGATTTCACTGAGGTAGTTTCGCTGGGCTCGAGATCACTGAATTAGTGCCGTAGTTAGATATCATTGCATCAATTCTAGAAATAAATGAACAAAACTTTGTTTCTGCCACTTTTGAATTCCCTACATTATGAACAATTTATTTTTCACAAAATGGAAGCAGCAATTGCTCATTGAAACAAACTAAACGACAAATATTGTGTACACCATGCCCGAGTTGCTTACCGTGCATGGAAAATTAAGAAATTYATAGAGAGAAATTCCATTTGCAGTGCGAATCATGAAACACAACCCACTTTTACACAAGATGGGACTTGAACATGTAAACCTACTCAGAATACAAAATAATGGAAATTTTGCAGTCCTTTACARRAACTATTATTTCAAGTTTGTTTGGGCATCAACTTCTTGAACRTATTTCACATAGTYWGAAGTCTAATWTAAAAATAATTAGTMTGGATCCCACTTTAGTCTGCCATAGTGTGCCAAACTTACAAGAGAATTCAAAGAACTGAAGGGCTTGCAACATCGCCTCAACTGGGTATGACAGTGGTTTGAACGAAACAGTAAGTAATGCGGAAATCCTAGAGCTAACTCAAATTCCAATGACAGTAAAACTCCCAGATTATGGGTTCTCCACAAGTCGAATTCATCATATCAAATCTTTATAAATGTAATGTCAACGCATCAAGAGTATTTACAATTGCTTCAAGGGGATATTTATGACTCTGAAAACTCCCCCTCAGCTGAGAAAATTTCGTTTCAACTAACCTTTGATGAGTAAAAGACTTCTTGAATGCAAAAGAAGAATCACAGTAATTCCTGGCCTGCTCAAAGCAGATATAATAAACCCCTCCACGTAAATATTATACAAATTGAGGGTCTGGCTCAAATCTTATTGTACACTTCAATGAGCTCACCATCCTCCATGGAATGATATTTGGGTGTGCTGTTGGGAGCGAGATTGTCTCCATCAAAACGAAAGCTCAGATTTGGAAGGGAAAGATTGTACACTTCCGCATACACCCTAAATAGCTTTTCAAATTTGTCGGTCTGTTCATCAATTGCATCCCAAGAAGAAGCCAAGTGAGTCATCCAGAAATCAGAATTCTTYGAKCCACAGCTAATGCATATATACACGAGTTGAATGCATTTGTAATAAAAACAACAGCAGCAGTATTTAATTAGGAAATGAGAAATCCAGGAAATTCTAGCGCTTCAAAAGTCTACCATAACATWCTTRAGCAATACTTTGAAAGGAAGCAAGTCTAGATATGGTCGATAAAAGAATCAGAATCAGCTTAAGTTGTGAGGGCGTCTGTCAGATGGACTATAGAATGAAAAAGTAATGATCTAAAGTAATAATATCATTAATACGTGATTATGAAAGAAGGGATGCTTTTGAGTACCATGAATATCCGAATAGGTTGAATATCCCCATCTTTGTTTAGTACATTAATCAATATTTTCTCCTTCTCTTCAGCTTCATTCAAAGGAGACTTCCCATGAGCCTTCGACCTGTTAGGAGTATTTAACACCAACGGTGACTGAACGACCTCTGGGCGTTTCTGAGCTTGCRTCCTGGCTTGATCTTCAACTCTTGTTATTGCCTCTGGTGTAGAACTTTCTTGCAGCATCATTGACTCCTTTCTCCTTACCCTAAGTACAGGTTCAATGAATGCAAATGAGTGTCTGAATTCACAGGAATGTAATATCATTCCAACTCACAAGCCTCTCGCTGGTGGAGAGGACATATAATTTTTGTAAAATAAAAGACTAGCCAAACAGAGATATTAAACTCAGAAGGAACACCTTAGTGCTTGTAAAGTGTGAGATCCAAGCCCAGGCAGAGTCGGAGGCAATTTGGCAGGCGCAGGCATGAGCCGATTCTCATCATCATCGTCATCTTCCAAGATAACTGTTGGGGCTGGATTCTTCTGAGGCATTGCGGTCGGTGGTTCCTAGTCATGGCCAATCTTGAAATCACGATTAAATGCTAAACAGTGGACAAGGTTCTAGAATACTTGGAATTCGCACATTTAGAATACTTGATGCCCAAACTCATCACAACCCTATTTCTTGTAAGGGCTGAAGACGCGGGCATATGGATTCTTTCAAGCAAGGAAATGTTTGTCGTATCAAAAAAAAAAAAAAAATATCAAAGTCACAGTACTCAATACAGAACACAGCCAAGTACGTCTCTAGCATAAAATTTAAACCCACTCCAAGCCTGTCCCTGGTTGGGCCAGAAAAGAATCCGTCTACAAACCTTAGCGGGTGAAGCTTTGGGCCTGAGCTGGGGTGGTCCTGATGTGATTACAAGGTCATCTTCAKCACTGTCATCTGTTTTTAAACCAGCGGTAACAGTAGATATAAAAGAGAGAAGAAGGCTCAACCACCGTACAGATTGTTTCGACTGACGATTATGTCATTGATGTCAGTTCCCCAACCAAGATCGTTAACCCCAAGGAGCCCAAATGACCAATAGTGCCCGCTTCCATATCTATAGGAGTTGAAATAAATCATTCTGGAAACTTCAAGGAAGATATCAAATCATAACAAATTAAAGAAGAAAGCACGCCCTTCACATGCAATCCATTGACAGCATGAACACATGAAGCACAAAACAGAATAGCATGGACTAACCACTTAAAAGTGTTGGAGCTGGCCTCAGTGTTTCGCGATAATCGAAAAGAGGTTTGAACTCGTCGSAGTCATCCTCGTCGTCCAACTGGTCATCCAAATCACATGACATAAGAATGACTTAAAAAAAACACGACATCGCTCTCAAAAAGGAAGTACAAGTACCGTGCACACAAGCTTCATGTAGAAGCGCAGACTTGAGAGCAAAACAATCATACTCTCTCTAACCTGGAGGACCGTAACTATTCCGAGAACTTGCATAAATGGTTAGATAACATCCTCCAAAAAGCCTCTAAGTACAGGCCGAAGCTCTTCCAGAAAAGGTAAACTACCAAGGTTGAGCACTCGCGACAATCCAGAAAATGGCAGTAGTTCTCAGGTAGAAATAAAATGAGAAAGGAAGCCAGCCAAGCTACTTCCAATAATGTACTCTAAAAGACGATTGCTTCTCAATGATATCATTCCCTGAAATGCACATCTCTAAACCGTCTCTAACATAAGAAAATACAGAGGGTGTGGCCGCCACTCATTCTCCTGTACTTAGGAGTCCATCGTCCTGAACAAGAGGAAGCACCCCCTTCCGAGACAAGACACCGAGAGTTGCACCTGGATGGCCTTTCATTCTAGTGATCATCCAATCAAATCTTAACCCTGAGGTGGCTAAAGACCCAGGTGGTCCAACAAGAATTCGGGATGAAGGCCTTCAAAGAAAATTGAAAAAAACAGAAAGCCATGGCAACMAACAGGGTTACTCCCATGACTTCGTGTTTTAAAAAGAACAGAAAAGAAAACAGCCTCGTGAGAGTATGCAATAGAGAAGAAAGCCATTCCTTCCACTCAGAAGTCAATTCTAATATGCAGCATTCGCAAATTCTTCAGCACAACCTACCAACCAAACCGAAACCTCCCCAAACCGAAAAAAACGTCGAGAAGTGCATAGAATTGCGAATTTCTCCTGATTTCGATGCTAATGAGCAAATGAAGCGACATACATGCTCCATCCTCTGAATTCCTAAGGCGATCGCGAAACTCTTCTAGCACCCGCGCGAAGCGTAAACCAAAAATGCAGACAATTACATTTAAGAGGAGGCGTTGGYGCTTCATGCTTGGAACAGGGATGAGTTCCCAGCTTGGTGGCGGAATCTCTCCTCGCACGAGAACTAGAAAAAAAATTCTACAAGAAAAAATGGAAGTCAATGGCTGCAGCAGTGAGGAAGATTGCACTGGAGTTCGCGACGAAGGCGAGGCCAGAGAGAGAAGAAGCTCGCAGACAAAAGCCCTACCGACGGGAGAAGACTGTCGGCAAGCCTCGTTCGTCACCCTGTTGACGAAACTCACATTTCGTCCGTCGGTGTGGAGGGTTCTGTTTCGTTCGTCGATGCTTGGACGGATAAGGGGTCCCTTTCAACCCCTAGTGGACTAGATCCATTGCGAAATGGTCAAACACCATGGCTGAGCTAGCCTTTTAAATTGTACAATCATATATATCTAGTATATATCTACTACAATTATATATACAATCAATTATATATCTAGTACTGTAGTACCTTATCAATTTGAGCAACCTCTACCAAATATTTAACCCTTGAATGACACGGAGGACGTTTAATGTCCTTTGGATGACAAAAATCTCATCTGGTGAGTGGACACTCACTAATTTTCATCCATTCTTTGTTTGAAAGTGACCAAATATATGTCAATCATCATGGGAAGTCAAATTTAGTGTCTTTAATTGCTTCCATATTTTTAGGTAGCCCTAATTCTATGTAGATAGTAAAGATTTTCACATGAAAGTGTTTTGTGCCACGGAGCCCTTCTCACAATTTTTGAAAGGGTAGCATCAGGTATTGGTTTGAACAATTTATCCAAAGCTAAACATGTGCATGAAGAGTGATTTTTTCCTTGGTCAAGCACTACATATTGCACCCCGCCTTTGCCAACGATGATAGGTCCGTCCTTTAAGGGTTGATAAAATTTAACTTTTCACCTTTGGCATTTAGAAAAGAATTTCAACAATTTTCATCATTAATTAGTTATTCGACAGTCGTATAAGAATCCAGTACAACATGCTACTAAGTACAATGTTTGTTTTATAGGAATGAGTGACAACATTTAGATTTGTTCTACTAAAGAATCATTTATACATAGTCTAATCAATTCATGGGAATTACTAATATGTATGGTTTTATTATTCAAAAGATATATATAAAGGATCAAATAAGTTTTCATTTCATTTTAAGAGCATGCTAGAATTTGCTTAAAATTCCATACCTTGCTTTGTGATTATCTTCATTGAGAGTGTATTTGAAATAGCTTAAATTGGTTGAATTTCAACAATTGGTACTAATGATTTTCAAGATTTTAGGCAGTTATCATTATAATTTCCTAAAATTACAATTTCTTTCAAAACCAATTAATTTTTGCAGAAATTGAAAAGGTACTCAGGTATGTGAAAT
Source organism: Pleurozium schreberi (assembly GCA_006891605.1). NCBI lineage: Eukaryota > Viridiplantae > Streptophyta > Bryopsida > Hypnales > Hylocomiaceae > Pleurozium > Pleurozium schreberi. Next base: position 51,294 of record VACF01000201.1, read on the forward strand.
TATGGATTGCCTATCACTGTGAAAACATCAATTTGTTTTATAAAAAATTATAAATGTCATAATTTTTGTAGCAAAAAGGGAATATAAATGAATAAATATATCAAAAAGTAGATTCATTTAAATTTTCCTTAAATACACATATTAATGGATACTGGTGTGAAGATTTATCAAATAATTTTATTTTACATTTTATACTCAAAACACACGTTAAAGTCAAAGTTAATATTATCCTTTTATATAATTCAATTCCAAAAAGTGTCATGTTTGGAGCCTTTTGAACATTGAACACATTGAAGGGAAAATGATATATCCGATTTCTATTTTCCATAACATTTTTGGGCCATAGGTGATGTTGGGCATGCAATTGTATTTTACATGTGGACATATTTGAATTACATATAATTTTATAATTTAGTGTTATAAGAATTKTTATGATTCATATTAGGTGGAAGTAATATGTGTATTTGTTTTATATATTTTTTTCAAAATGAAATCGAGAAACTCCCAAGTTAAACATGATCTCTATGAATTAATACAATGAATATTTTTTAATATAAAAGAAAAAAAAATTAAACTAAACATTTCTAGGAATTTAAACTATTTATACTAAAAACATAAAATCTTATTACAATTTAACTCAATAAGCTTTCATTTTAAATTAAAACATATTTGGAGACAATGATTTTAATTTTATGTATAAAAAGAAGACAATTCAATATTATTAAGTGTAGATTTATAAGTAATTTCCTAAATCAAATTGATTCTATTATATTTAGAATTATTATTTTTCTAATTATTTTATGTTGGACCAACTTTAAGATTAAAAGTATTAAAGCATCAAATCCATTTTGTGTCATTGTGAAATCAGATCAATTTTGTTGTCTACCTTATAGATAGATTTGCACCCTTCCAAGATTAAGAATCTTTTGGACAATTTCAACTTCTTCCATTTATGTTTCATTTTTTCAATTTCAAACTAATTTCACAAAAGGTTTCATGCCACCCGAAAGTGACTATCGCATGAGAGTGAATCTTAAAAACGACATGATGTGCACATGGAGGTGTATTCACCACTTTTTCCAAAACCATCTCAAGCTGTTAATATTGTGTCTCCCTTTACCATCCCTCAACCTTCCCTTAGATTGAATCCGCCATTGCAACCCCTATGAAGACATCATGACATTTTCACACAGCCTTCTCGTCCTCAAACTTAAGACTCACAAGGTTTCCAAAATGGATGCATATTGTTTTCCCCTTGACAACCACCCTTGTTCCAATTTCACACATTATTCTCCAATCTTGTCACCCCAAGTTCTTATCTAGCTACTCAAGCAATCTTAGACAATAAGCATTGGACACCTCTGATAGTGTACGACCTTCTTTGCAAAGATTTGCAGATCTTTCTAGACTAAGTCCACAAGAGGTCAAAATTTCGTTGTGGGACTAGCATTACATCCAAACACATTTGATGGCGGACAAAGTGGAAAATTTCTACAAAGTAGTCTGTTGGTATTTGTACATTTGTTGTGTGTATAAAACTCAAGACACGGACATCGGCATGTCATAAGTTTTGTGCAAGGATTCCAATATGGAGGTTTGGATACATGGAGTAAGTACAACCAATTGTATGGCAGTACCAAGGAGCAAGTGCGTGAGTTGGTGGACAAGTGTTTCACGGTGATCTAGAAGTTGAAGGCAAGACAATTAGACAAAGCTATGTGGATGGCTCTTTGATCAAATGGTGTAAGAATTTGAGAGTATTTAAAATTAATAAAAAGGAAGGGAACCAGAAACCAACGTAGAGTGTCTGTCATGCCCTTATCTCCTTGCGGTGCCTGAAGTGCTTTAGTGAGCAAGGGGGACCTTGGAGGAGACTTCCCAACTTGAAGGTGTTGAGTTTGCTTCGGGATCCTTAAGGGCTAGGAGTGAGGGTTTTCCAAGGATTCTCTTAATGAAATATGTCATTTAACATATCATTGAAAAGCTATGAACACAAAAAGTTGGAATGACAAGAATTATGAGGTTCTAAGCTATAGGCCAAAAATTATAGCCCGCATGTGCAATATTAGTCAATTGTAATCCAAGTAATACTGGAATTTAAGCGTGGTGAGTCCATTAATCTGTGCAGAACTTTTAACTGAGGTTCTTTGGAGTTGCATGGTATTACTAGCGTTGCAATAGTGTTGCACTTCAAAGCTTTTCTGACTAATATCAAAATTGGGAACAAAATTAAAAGGGGCACTAAGATGGAGACGAGGACGGGAACCTTGGCGGGAACTTTTATAAAGATAGGCATTAAGATATGGGACTGAGACAAAAACAAGAGTGAAGATGATAATTTGGACCTTGATCATAACCATGGCTTTAAACATTGGAGCTACTTTTTAGCAGTTGTGGAATACATAGGCAACTTGTTTGCCATCATTCCTTTATTATTGGTCTAAATTTGGAAGTTTTGGTATTTGCTTAATAACCTTGTTTGTATGCTCCTTTAATTCCACATCTTCAATCTTCAATTTGACATACAAGGAGCAACACTAAAAAAATTGCTAGTGGATGTTTATGGTGCTAGTTGTCATGGATTTTGAAGATAAAAATGCCTTGAATCTAAGGATTTATGAAGTACATGTGTCATTAGATGTTTTTAGAGGCCTGTGGAAGATTGTTTCGGTATTGTTCCCTAATTCTTCTCCTTCTTAAAAGATATGAAGATTAATGCAGGACTTTGTGTGCATATAGGCCAAGCTTCCATTTGAAGACATGTACAAGGTAACAACTCTTACAAGCAACATTTACTCATGTGAGTTGTACTATTTCAAAGGTTGAATGATTAAAAATATTGATCAATGAAATTATTAGGAAACTCAAGAGAAATGGAACCCAAGTGGTTTTGTACTTGTCTTGATGTTCTAGTGATATTTTACAATTTTTACTTTGAATAAACATATGGATTGAAGCAAATAATGTCTAAAATTTATGTAGTTGCTTTAATAAACTATTTACCTTTCAAGCTATCATTTTTTGCTTTTAAAAAGTTGTGGTTGTTTCGGTTACGGAAGTGTTGATTCAAGTCCATATTTTAGTTGTTGGAGAACGGTTGGTATAGCAAGTAGGTGTGCTTATTTTATCTTCATAAAAAACTTTGTGCGAAATTCCATGTTGTACAGTATTAGAATCGTAAAAGAAAATTGAGTTTGTTGGAGTCAAAATTGCCTTCACCAAATTTCACGATGCTTTCACTTCTATGTGAGCTTGGTGAAAATGCATTTCTAGATTAGCTTTGCCATACAGGGCAACAATTCCATTTCTTCTTTTACTAGGTAGAATTTTGGAATTCTTTTTTATCTCCTTTGCAAAGCTTGGCCAATTTTGTACATAGAAATCTACCCTACAGTATTTTCATCTAAATATCGAACCAATTGAGCATTATTCATTCTTTATGTTACATTGCCTATTTTTTGTTGGATATTAGAAGTCAAAAGAGCCAAGTCTAGAGGGTTGTTTCTCATATACATTATTTAGACACCACGTGAATACCAATAAACTATGAATCCTTTAAGTGCTGAAAATTGGACTATCTAAAATTGCCCCTAGGCTCTCATGAATACAAATTGTACATTTTTGACAAAGTTGTAGGGGTCGGCTTAGGAAGGGATTACAATTAATTAGATGCAATCAGTTTACACCTAAAATTGTTTATATCAACATTTGATTGAAGTGCGTATTATAAAACTATCAAAGCATTAGGAGAAATATGAGCCCTCTAAAAGGCTGTGAGTTCAAAAAGGCTGTAGTGCTTTATGGAAAAAAAATTTAAAAATTTAAAAAAAAAAAAAAAAAAAAATCTATAATATCATAGGCCCTATAGGCTAATTTGTTTTGATAGCCTTTTGGAGGGCTCATAAGGTAGAAGCACCTAAAACCAACACTTATTTTAAATTTCAAGATCTTGAAGATAACTACAGAATACAATGATGTGTGCTTGTTAGGAAATGGAATAGGAATTCAACAAAATTGTTTTTGTATTTTTCCAAGCTCGTATGAATATGATACATATTTTTGAAAACAACTATGTAGATGCACCTACTATGGACACTAGACTAACACCAAAGTGGGCATGGAAACACCCAAAAGCGACACATTCTAAGCTTGGACCTCAAGCGGGTGATTGGCCACTTCTTGGTAGGGTGACAACTTCTTGGAACCCCACTTGTCTACTTTGGGTCCACTTGCCCTTGGATTTGGGTTCACTTGCGCTTGGATTTAGGTCTTTTTCTAGTTGTCGTAAAACAACTGCTATTAGTTTAAGGTGTACCAACCTTACTTCTCCTAATGGCTAGTTATAGTTGTGTCAAATGAAAAGGCTATTTTTGGGAGTTGTTTGTAATTAAGAGTCCCAAATTTGGTACAGCTCTGATTTGTGCAAATTGAAAAAAAATAATGCAATATARGAAGCTCAATCTTGCCAGTGATGAGAATATAGGATTTCCTTAATATAGTTGGACACCTGCTTGACCCTTTACAGTTTATGCAACAACAAATGATCAGTGGTTTTGTTATTTGTTAATTTGAAATATCTAGAACGGCAACATTTGTCCATCAATGAATCCATTGTAGATGACTCAAAGTTTTTTCATCAATCTTCAATGAGCATCGCATTGACCTTGGTGTTGACAAAACTTTGAAGTTATATAAAACCTTCCTATGTTACTACTTTTGGTAGTTTGAATTTTTTTAAATTCTTTTGGAAGTCTAGTTTTAGCACCAATCTAGTTTTATGGATTGAACTTAACCCTTAAACGACGCACCGAACGTTTATTGTCCTTTCGATGACAAAAAACTCATCTGGTGAGCGGACACTCACTAATTTTCATCCGTTCCTTTTCTCAAAGTGACCACACATGTGTCAATCATCATGGGAAGTCAAATTTAGTGTTTTTAATTGCTTCCATATTTTTAGGTAGCCCTAATTCTACGAAGATAGCAAAGATTTTCACATGAAAGTGTTTTGTGCCACGTTGTCCTTCTCGCAATTTTTGAATGGGTAGCATGAGGTATTGGTTTGTACAATTTATCCAAAGCTAAACATGTACGTGAGCAGTGTTTTTCCCCTCGGTCAAGCACTACATATTGCACCCCGCCTTTGCCCGCGGTGATAGGTCAGTCCTTTAAGGGTTAATAATCCACAAACAATGCCACGGACGATTGGCTTCCAATGATTGACAAGAAACTCTCCTCTGCAGGACAGAAGTGCAAGTATTTATCTCTCGATTTATCTTTGGAATTAGAGGTGGAAGGGGGAGATCTTCTACAGCGATTTTGAATTTTTTTTATACCAATGATTTCCACAATATAAAAATGGATGAATTCCATAGTCACTAGTCCATTGTGTCCTTTGGATAGATACTATGGCATATGACTCTCTAAATATCACTTTCCAAATCCCCGCACACATTGCTCAACATGTTTATGGTTTTATTAGAGTACATAGAGCCTCACAATTACACCATTCTTTGTTTTTTTGACAATGAGCCTTGGAATCTCATTTGCAAAATCCTAACTTGGCTTTTGCAAAGTATCACATTGCCTAGTTTGACCTCTTTCTTAGACCATTTATTCTTCCATTATGAAAATATCTAAATGTCACTTCACACTACGTTCCAAGACCCAAGGCCCATTGAATTCCCAATATTTGATTGGTGAAGTGCTAAAAATTGGGATTTAGTACATTACACTACATCCTAAGACCCAAGGTCACACGTAGTTCAAAATGCCTACATGGCAACATTTATTGGAAATATTTGAAACTTTCTCTAAGTCACTCTGACCTTGAGTTAGGACACAATTTTAGCTTAATTACCTTGGTTTCCAATATTTTAGGCCAATTAGTGGGTTGAAATTCTATCCCAAGTTGATCTCCATTCTAGCAAGTCCAAACTTAGGCTCCAAATTTTAACTATTGATTTGAATATATAAAATGAAGAAAAAATGCCATGTAAAGCTTCCTATGGATTGAAATTCTATCCTACTTTATCCAATACAAATYTAATGCTTCAAATTCCTAAGAAATAGTTTTTTTTGACATTTAAAGGACTTGATTGCTAAAATATATTTTTTTTGTCCCAGAATGATTGTCCACAATTTGTTGGAATTTTTTGAGMCAATTTCATTGACCATATTGTGAAAAACATAATTAAGAAAGGTTCCAAATTTTAAATCCCTAGAATCAATGAAGAACACTACATGTGTTCATTGCAACCTAAATAGAATTAGCCATAAGTAAGGATTTTTTGACCTACTCAAAACAACCTTAATAAAACATGACATTCAAAGTGGACAATCATTCCAAGACAAAGGGAGTAATATACATGAAACAAGTTGGAACTCAAAGTTGGGATTTTGGCATTTCTCGTGGCATTTACACCATGAATACTTAGGTATCTCTTTTTATAATTTGTATTCAGCTTTTTTAAAGTTCTTTTAAGTTTATAAGTCCATTTCTTCAAAGTTTGATCATATGGCACTTTTCATTGAACTTTTCATTGATCATATTTGTTACCGAAGGGGATGTTTTTAAATATGAAAGATGTGCATGTGGATGTTTCCTATGTATCCATGCAATTGAATTAAAAAAAATTCATCACCAATTGTATTCTATAAAATATTATGTAAAACCACAAAAATTGACTTTAAAAATTCACTAAAAATGGAGTTTTGTTTTCTCAACATTGAAATTTGGGTTTGCTTGATTGGGATTGTGTAAGGATGCAATGATAATTATGCTTACCAAAAAAATACCAATTATAATCCACATTCTAAAAAAAATTGAATGGCTCCAAATGGTAGTTTATAAGCTTTCAATACCCGATTGTACAACTATAATCAACTCTATTCAAAATGCTACATCTACATTTGAACCAAAAAGCATCTCAAAAAACCTTGCAAAAACCTATTGAAACATTGTCTACTGACGCAATCAAAACGTAAGAGAGTCTTTGACAACCTATAGTTGTTTTTTAGTAATACCAATGGTTAGTACTTTGAAAAATCATAATGAATTCATACAATGTCCAAATGCATGCTAAGGATCATTGAAATCCTCAGCCTTTCACTTGCCAAAAAGATTAAAAAATAAAATCTACATTCAATAGTATTAACTAATTTGAGTTTTAAATGGCTCTTTATCTTCCTTGACAAAAAAACAAGTCAAGTGGTTTCATAATTTGTTGATACTCAAACAATAAGCTATGAATTTTTGCTGCCGCCAAATTCCTTGTTAGTCCATGGGACAGTACTCATGTTYGGATGGTTTAACATCTTCAAGGGCTTGGATTTGTATGTGGAAAGCTGGGGAGAGAGGAAGGTGAGCATTGAATTTTCACCTATGCTGCGGGGTTCCAACGTACAGGAAGGCTTGTCATTTGTAACGCTCTTAATATTTACTCTCAATTTTATTTTATTTTATTTTTATTTATCATGGAATGGAAGCAGGGTTTTTTTTTTTTTTTTTTTTTTTTATATATATATAGAAGTGCTAAAGTGGCAACATACGAGAAAATGATAAAGCCAAATATTTTAGTTTTCATCTATATTTTGAATAGAACTATCTTTTCATCTACATATTTGGATGAATTTCGTTTAAAATTGGCAATTTCATCCAATTTATTAAAAAAAATTGGAGCAATTTGGCATCATTATCCAATTTTTCTTCAAAATTTTCCTATAGGCTTGGTGCAACCCATTTTTTTTGAGGCATTTGGGCATCATGAGGCCCAAAAAACAAACACTGAATGGAAGTATTGATTTCATGTTACGCTATAAATGGCAGGCAATATGACAGATGCCCACAACAATTGTTTGTTCTATTTAGAAAAAAAAAAAAAAAAAAAAAATTCAACTTGCTTTTCATGTACAACTCGATGTCTCACTCAACGAATCTTTTTTTCTAAGATTTCGGCTTCTAGAAAATTTGCATACTGCGCATCTTCATCCTTCATCCCCAGGAGCAACCTGGCGCCAAGCTCAAGGGACATCATTGAATCCGAGGGCATTGGCATGAAGGACCCATCGAAGGGGTTGGTAGATTCCCTCCACACAACTGCTGGAGGTCTTTGGGAATGCCGGCTCCGGCACACCCAGTTTCCTGCGGCGTGGGGTTGGGACGAGGTGGTGCACCAAGCGCCTTTCTTCGCTTGTCCCCATTGCATTTGGAACTCTTTTCTGCAGCTCAAGCACTTGAAGCGCGGCTGCAACAGGTGGTTGTTATTGTTATAGTACTTGAAGGCTGTATTGTCGGTCATGTCACACCGGTGACATTGGCGCAACAAGCTCTTCAGCTCCTCTGGGTCCTCATTACGCTTCTTGGCATAGGTCCCCGGCCGTGCCACCCGAGCATGAAGAATTTGTGGCAATAGTGGCATTGGTATCGCGGCTAGTCTACCTTCTTATTATCAAAGTACTTGAACGAGCTCGAGCTCTTGGTGTTGGATTCCACCTTGCAGTGATAGAAGCAGCAGAGCTTTGGCATAGGGAGAGCCTGGGAGGATACCATCGTCATTAGAAGAGGGAGAGCCTAGGAGGATACCATCGTCATTAGAAGAAGAAGTGAGATCGAGGCAAATGCAATCACGGAATGGAAGAACGCAATTGTCTTGCAATTCAAGCCCAAGGGCCGGGACGGCAAGAAATGGAGAGCAGCGCTAGCTGATCATGAATAGTGGAAGGGAGAAAATGGGAAGCCTAGCGCACCTCTTACTTATACTTTATACTGGGGAGGAAGGAATCACTAGTAGAAATTCGTTTTTTCTGTTGATTTGGTCACAAATTTTCTACTAGTGAATGCCGTGGCAATGAAGTGTGGGCGGCCACTTTCACTTGGAAGTGGCACTCATCACTGGGTGATTGCAAGAAACACTTGTACTATTTGTTGCGTTTTGGAGCAGTACTCATAAACTTTTCTGGAATACTTTAAAATTAGAAAACTAATTTTTAAAATTTCTTAAAAATATAGTCAATGTATACACCTTTAAGATGAAGAGAACCACCAAAGGAAATTCATAGAAAAATTCTCTAACTATGAGAACTAAAAAAGTGCCAAATCTCAAGAAAATAGGTGTTTTGATGTGAAAATTACTTAAAAATAGTCTAAATAAATAAATAAATAAAATAAAAAATTCCCATTTGTAAAAACTTTATGAAGATGGTTATCCACCAAAAAAAACACCAAAATAATTTATTTATATGTTTCAAAATTCACCCTGTATACAACGCTATTTGGACCAATATAGAACACACTTGGAACATGATTTTGAAAATCCCTCTCCCGGAAAGGTGTATTTTTATTAGAAGAACTAGCCTACCAAGTTTCACAATCTAATTCTTCAAAAAACGTAGTGGTTAGGTACTAAAAACCTCCAAATTGGCATGTGACATTGAATCGGGCTCTATTTTCGGATAGTAAATTATTTTTGAAAATTATGAAAAAATCAGTCAAGGTCTATAGTAGTCATGAGTACCTACCCTATAAATCTTGATTCATTTGGAGCCAAAATAAAAAAGTTATGGCCAAAAATCAGATGAACACGCAACGTGTGACGCAAAATAGGACAGGTGTTTCTTGCAATCACCCCACTCCAGTTAGTGGCACTAGACTGATGCCATGGCACTGGACATGTATGATGCCCGATAGGTTGAATGAAATAGTTGTCAAGATACGTGCCTCCGCGTTCGAGAGTAACTCTAGGAGAAGGAGTGTAAGGTAGACTACTCTTAAAGCGACCATTTAAGAGCTGATTGCGTTTTCAGGGAAGCTCAACTCCTTGAGACAATTCTTCAGTAAATTTTCACATGAAGAAGAAATGAATTGGCATCTAACCCAAGTAGTTTCATATTTTTCGGACCTTCAAGAAATTAGTTACAAATCTTTGAAGTTGTAATGCACTAGTCACTAAAAGGGACCACCTCCTAAAGAATGTACACCGCTCGTACATTGAAGAAAGAAAAATGTACCTCTGTAGCATGACCGGCTTTTAGAGCATGGGCACTTTTAGAGCAGACTACCTTAACCCTTGTAGGATGTGGCGACCGTGCTTGGGCCTCTGATTCCAGTATTTTACATTTTCGTGATGGTTCCCTTATGTATCGGAGAAAACATGAAATTGTAAATACCTTGGCAAAGTTGTGGAGCAAATTATGAGATAAAAAAATAAAAATAAGAAATAAATGGGTAGAAGCTATGCCAAATTAAAGAGCATGTTCTACTTATTCACAGTGAATACAAGTTCTTTCCCGTAGAGGCTTGGTGTCAGGCATACCCTGCTGGGAAAGTATGCATTCATCTTTGGCTACCGGCAAGAGCAGTGAGGGACAGTTATCCAACATACTCCATTGCATTGTAAAAAGATTTGTTTTAGCTTCTTCAATCTACTTTCTTGAGTTTTATGATGATTTTTTTATAAGGTAATGGAAATTCAAAAAGGAAAAAATCTCATCCGGTCACATACCTGCTCCTAATTCATATGCCTAGTGCACCCAATTGAAACCCAATAATATCTTTTGAGGATGTCAGAGACCACCATTTTTCTTCACCTTTTAGAAATTGGGAATTATAAACAATGTATGAATTTACAAATCCAATTTTAAAAGATGGTTTTCATAGCATTATATATATATATATAACTTATTATTATCACAATAATATTTCTTTTCTGAATCCTATAATTTTTACTTTCTCCCTTTTTATTTGTAAAAAGTTAGATTTTGGATTTTTGTATCAATAATCTGACGTTCTCATATATTTTCAATTTTGAATTGAATTAGTATAAAAATTTTCATGTCGATTTTCAAATGTTGATAAGTAAAGTATATTTTTGAATGGGCTACTGTCATAGTCATTTGAGCCATATTTTGCTTGGCTACCGATGCGTTCAGTACATATGTTACTTGCAACTGGTTCGCATATATTTTCAATTTTGAATTAAATTAGTATAAAATTTTTCATGTTGATTTTCAAATGTTGATAAGTAAAGTATATTTTTGAATGGGCTATTGTCATAGTCATTTGAGCCATATTTTGCTTGGCTACTGATGCGTTTGGTACATATGTTACTTGCAACTGGTGCAAGATGCGTCAGTCCAAGTGTGTGAGGTAGGTGAGCAACCAATTTGATGTTCACTTTTCCTTCTTCTCTGGTGTGGTCTAGTATACACTTCGTATGTAGAGCATCCAAAACCCATTTGCACTCACAAATTTCTTGCCGCACCTTTTAATCCTCAAAATCACTAATGATTTTAGAGTGGTGAAGCAAACTTGCAAGCGGTTGTTGTGTAAAAATTCGACCTCAAAAAGACTTGATTTAGGGTTACCAAAGAGTGATTGTACATAATTTCCCTCAAAATACGCTGAAATTTGCTTCCGTATGCCATTTTAGAACATCCTTAAGGGGTTAATTCCCCACCACTGGGATGTCGAAAAAAGTATATATAGGGGACTGATTACAAAGCTGAATTTATCCAGGTCAGCGTTCAGGGTTCTAGAAAATGTCAGTAGCAGATATGGATGAACGGAGAGTGTCAAAAGCGCATATGACCATAATTATATGTCAAGCTCGTTCGTTACATCTGTTGAGCCCTAGCAAGAATTGCAAACCAATCCCTGAAAACAAAAGGTCGGAAAGAAAGCAAGAAAGAGAAGAAGGCTATTGTGATCTAATTCAAATCTTATGAGTACCATCACATTCAACCGTAGACAGAGAGAAAAAAAAATTACAGGGAATTTGATTAGAGAGTTAAATTGGCCACAGGATCCTAACCGTCAGTTACAGATACAAAAGASAAGCCTGTCGAAAAAACCCTCCTTCGTAGCACACCGTATGTCAAAGCAGTTTATATCTGTTGAAGAACCCTAGGTAGAAAAGAAAAACAACATTAATCTATTGTAAGGAAAATCTACGGCTTTCACCCAAAATAATCGATCTATCTTAAGTTTTGACACTGTGGACAGACGATTGTGAAAAACTGGCAGACTGAGACTCGACGTTGCTCAGATCTCTTGAAAGCTCAACAGGCATGTGGTCGTCTCCTACTTCAGACATGGCATCCATGTTGGGGTCTCCTCCTCTTTGTGATGACGTCTGGTCCGAATCGTACCGGGTTTGCTTTGACGGGCCCTCTAAAGGCTCGGCAGGCCCTCGCTTTCGTGGCGGTATTGCTTGGAGCAAGGCCTTGCCCCAGTCTCCTAAGTCCATGTRTTGCAGCAAAATGTCAACCACCTGGTTCACTGTGAGCACCTGCAAACGCAAGACTAATGTCAATAGGCTTATAAGGTAGGAGGTCCTAAAATGGAGCACGTTCTAAAACCAATCAGGCTCTGAAGGTACATTTTGCACTCTCCAATGTACAAGCAGTCTACATTTGAGGAGGTGGTCCGTTTTAGAGCCCATTGAAATGCATTTTTCTGCAACTCTAAAAAATCATAACTAATTCCACAAAGCTCCAAAAAATATGAAACGACTTGGGTTAGATGCCAATTCCACTTGTCTTTCAAGGAAAATGTACTGAAATTTATTTCAAGCAGTTTCAAATTGCCAAAATTCAGCTTCAGCCCTTAGATGGGCGCTATATGGACCTCCTACATTAACATTTTTGTCCAATTCTAAATGGGTCCTTTGTCTCCCATGGAAATGGAGACGTGCTAGTGAGCAGTCAACGGTCACCTGAGTTAGAAATTCAAGAATATTGAGAGGACATTCCAGTGTCACAAAAGAGGACAAAGATAAGATCTTTAGGATATAGAATGGTCTTGCTAGAGTGCCCAAACTAAAGTAGGCTAGTGGATTCAAAGTCACCATTTACAAATGTAAGAGCCATCCAATAATGCGACTACAGTACCAACAAATAAGATAGTTTTAGGTTCTATAGCAGTCAACGATGCGTCCATGGGATACCTCGTAAATACAAACACTCATGGTTCAAGGGACGGAGTCTAGGATTGTGATTGGGGCCCTGATACTACAATTTAAAACATTTTYATACAGTATCCAAATAGAATATTTGGTAGTTCACTAGAATCCTCCCAGAAGTGGAGACAAGAACCACCCCAACAAAATTCATTCTAATAATTAAAAAACCACTCAAAACAGTTGAAAGCCACGGGACTATGTTCCTTTGCAGAAGAGAGGGGTAAGGGGGTATGTACGAAAATATGGTAGGAATGATGCATCAAGGAATACGAGAAAATGCCTTGGGCCTCACCTGGGAGCTAAGCATTTTCATGTGATCTGCAATGGGCAGTTTTGCGGTAGCGATGCCTTGACGTGCAGCTTTCTCCGCAGTAATCCCTTTCCACCGATTGCGGTCCACCAAACCACCMACGATGTAGATCTTGGAAGCGTCTAGAGACTCTAAAACGGTTTCTGCATCAGCTGTCAAGTAGACGAGATCCTCTTTCCGATTCTCAAAGACTTCGATGTAAGATTTCTCCTCCTTGTGCAAAAGCCAGTTGTTGAACCCAGAATGCCTTTCCAACTGTTTCCGGATGTCGCCATTGCAGCCTGTTAATGACAATCGACAAGGTATTCCTGCCTTCCCATTTGCAGAATAGGAAAACATCACCTGCAACAAAACCCTCCACAGGAGTGAGCAGATTGCACTCCATAAATACAAGCACAGTGAACTTCACAAGGGGGTAAGCTGTTTGAAATACATCTCAAGTTTCGCCCAGAGTTAGGTGATGATTCAATTCAAATCTCCATTGCTGTCGTGAATATTGTACATAACACCGCAAGACCGTGCTGAAGTGGCGGCGTGCAAATCGAGGAAGACTCGAGTTTGTGCGACGCTATTGTTTAACTAGCTTCCAAAGTGGACTATCTATTTTTAGCTTGGGATAAAGTCATTGTTAGTGACATAAACCCCAACATGAGAACTGCTTCCATTTGACAGAACTTTTTTTTTTTTTGCAAACCATTTGACAGAACTTAATCGGCTCGATGACGAAAAACATGACCGCAGTAGAGTAAGAAAGACATAAAAAAATGACAGGAAATGGTAGAACCACATCCGATCAAGTGATGGACGACATCCAACATCATCAACGGGATAAAATCTGACTAGATCCAAACAGAAAACAGACATAATCCAACAGCAATCACACCTAAGAAGTAGATCCTGACGATCGTGCACATTTATCTATCGAGCACCCATTCGAACTAGCTACTTTCCAGAGTAAACACGTGATACCTAATCAGAGAAGATATTTTGAGCCACTAGCCAAACAGGTCACGCCCATAAGATCATGATGTGAAGTGAGCTCCAAAAACAAAACATTCCAAGAAGGCATCTGCAGTAAGGGGCATTCGGCAAAGTATTCTTTAATGAGATCAAATACGAACCTGTTGAACCAAACTCGAGATCTCATTTGGTTTCATCTTGTCGCCAAATTCAAGGTCGATGACAATATTCTGTCCCTCGGCCAAAGCCTGGATGAGCTTCTCCTTTCGTCCTTTGTGCTCTTCTTTACGTTGGGCCCTCAATCCCATTTTTTCCTCCTGGGCCTTCTTGACCTCCTCCTCCGACAAGTTAGCCAGCTTCTCCTGCCACTCTCGGCGCTTCCTGGCTGTCTCCAAATGACGGGCTTCTTTCTCTTGCGCTTTCCTTTGTTGCTTGGCCTGCTTGTACCTTTCTTGCTTGGCTAGCACCTTCTGAGCATTCTTGGAAAGGCCCTTGGCTTCTTCTGGCAAAGGCGGCTTCTGACCTTCCACAGTCCCAGACAAAGCAGGAAGCTGCTCGGCTTTCGGTCCATTMGATTCCACTTCCACTTGAGGCACGTCCGMTGAGTTSCCGTTTTTCTCTCCACATTCAGACACTTCCACATTCGACTCTTCCTTTCGGTACATGGTTTCTGCCGATGGACCTGGTTGCCAATCAAATACCCAAGACTTTAAAAGAAAATACCGACGAGCAGTAACATCAATGACGAAACTACCACACCTTGGAGGTTCCTAAATGATGCATTTCAACTCACATAGATATGGAAGTAGCTGATTCTGGCCATTTGAAGGTCTTACAGGTTGAACTAAATGACCAAAAGTGGCTGCTCCCATATCAATCATTTAGGAAGCTCAAATGAAGGGAACAAATGTACCAACAGAAAGGAGAAATCAAACCCTACACTATTGTCGGCTAGTGAGGAGTAATTAGAATGGAGGAGAGAATGTCGGAGAAGATAGTGGAAGAATWAAAACTAGGAGAGAATGGAGGAGAACTTATTAAAGTAAAAAAGTATCTTTATGGGCAAAAAAAAGTATCCCTAGGCTCACTATCAATTCCTCCAGGCGGTGAATACCGAATTGTACTTAGTTCAAACTTTTACGCCTGCCAGTTCCCGGAAAAGTAGACAGACCCCACCATTCTTCAGCAGTAGCTATTAAGGCAGGTGGGGAACACGGTACAGTAGTGTACCCCCAATGTATAACAGATTACTGACATGCAAAGTGCCYAATTCTGAACGCAACAGAAACTTTGCAGTTGCCGACAGGAGTTGAATTGCCAAACAGAAGAGGTAAAATTTGTTAATTTCTTTTGACACAAACCAAAGAGCGTTCAATCGCAAGAAAGAAGCAACAGGATAAMGGTAAGAGGSGGTGCTAAATAGTTACTCTGTTCAAACGAAAGAGTCAAAGATGATTAGGATATCTTCGTACCTGCTTCAACCTTCTCATCGAAACCATAGAGACCAGTCCCATTGGACGCCTCCCTGCTCTCATACCCGTCTCTTTGGCCTAAGCTGCTGAACCTCTCCAGAGGCAAATCTTCATGCACAGCCGAAGGAACATCTCCAAGACCGCCAGCAGCTATCTGTACATTCGCTGCAGGCTCACCCGATGGACCGTCGTGCACCGAAGACTCCACTGCAGGCCGTGTACCAATTTCCGCAGTACTGGCCTCCTCCACATACTGCTCACTTATTTCCGTAATGACAGCATCCTGAGACTTAGTGGCGGCCACGTCCCCATCTGCGTTTGGAGCATTGGGAGTAACCTGCAATCAAACCCACAGCAGGAATATCGAAACATGTACAGTACTCAGGAGACATCCAGTGTCTGTTCCACGGAGAAATGTACCAGAGGTTTACATTTCAAGGGGGGRTGTCCACTCAGCATCACTCGTCCCATACGCTGCATACTGAATTCTAATACTGATGCACCAAAGCAGATTCTGCCATACAAACAGAATTGCCAAAAAGCAGAAAACAGAAACCCTAATCTCAACCCAACCACGAAAGCTCGTGATCTCAGGTTCATCATCCAGTAATCTGCAACCATCGTAGTCAACACTATGAAGGAGGCGCGATCGCCCTACAACCCCTAAACTCAGCTCCCGATGCGCAACGAAAGTCTCTCGGAGTCTCAAACTTGCAGTGTCCGWCGAGCACACCCATCGCCCACGAAAATTCCATGTAAACCCGAAATGCAAAACCCTAAAGAGTTGAAAAATGCGTTTCAATGTAAAATTATCCCAAAGAGCGAGARCTTCCCGCAGCTGAACAGACATTCAGTGKCAGCTATACATCCAAWCCCCGGAAGATGCTTATTCCCCTCGCAACAACGAGATGCCAATCTGCCCCAAACTAACAAACCGGAGATCAGATACTTCCGCCCTTGCATGCATTCAACGGAAATATCTCACAAAATACCTGCGAAGCAACCGAACCGTCCATAGCTGCGAACCCAACCACGGCCTACGAACAACAATCGCCCGGACGGAGTTTTGGATACTATCTCCACAATGCAGCAACAAAAGTGGGGTTTCGAGCACCAGCACCCGGGCCACAAGAGTTTCCCACCATGAGTTCCCCTGCATCCTAGCTGGCGGATGACGTGCGAGCTCCGTAGTGGCGGAACCCCACCAGGGTGGTTACTTGCGGTCGGTGACGAAGGAACTTTCGCGCGGCGGCGCTCGTATCCGTAGCGCCTGTGACGTGTGAGAATGCTGGCCACGTGAAGTGGGCATCTCAGACGCACCCAATCGGAACCCAGCTTGAAGGAGTTCCACTGTTACAGTAGCCACGAACTACTAAAGCATTGGCAGCCAGGGGAATTCTTGTGGCTCAGGTTTTTTCTCCCATTTTCTGTGAGTTAGTGGCCCGCATCTCCCGTAGGTAAAAGTAAGTGCCGGCATACAAGGATATGATCAGTCACTTCCGACCCTCACGATCCAATTCTTTTCATTTCGTATTTGTCCAGACCCCGCTGAACTTATAACAGTATCCACGCACACTCAGCAGAGATGGAAGAAGACGAAAGAGCTCCCAGACTCAACTAACTTAATTAGCTCCTGCTGCTGCTTTCCCTTTTGTGCAACTTGCTCCTATTTTTTGTCAGCTTGCTTGGAGCTCCAAATGCTCATGGTGGTGCACCAGCCGTAGCGCTTGTCTAAAGTCTGAGGTTGGGTAGTTAGAGTGACATGGAGAGTGGTAGCAGGATCAGCTATGGCGGGCAGACTTCGACTTCGAGGTACAACTTTGTACTAAAACAATTTGCACTGGCTGACTGGCTTGGTTACTACTTTCGATTGCTTTTTTTCTCTGGTGCTTGAACTCTTCAGGCTTCTGTGATTAATCGAGAGATTTGGAGTTGCAGTTGTAATCTCTGGTTGCAATGAGAAACGGGTCGTTAGCTGTGCGCAGGCTCGTTCGGTGGTTTCTTGTCTTTTGCGTTTTCTGCTGTGACTCTGGCGGGGTGTAGCACAAACTGACTGCAGTCACGCAATTTTGGAGTTGTGGAATAGATGTACTAGCACTGCAAGGGAATTTGACTAGCAAATCTTGTTCGGTCTTTCGGGAGGGTCCTTCTTGCGATTTTACGGTTGAATCTCGCGATGGATAAGTAAAGGAGAGGCGTGTTTAGAATGCGAGCGTCAGCTTTCCTTCACACGCACTTGCCTAGGGTGACGCGTTTCAGCTTCGTGCTCGGAAGCTTGCCTTTCATTTTATGAAAACGTGCAACTCGCTCGCTCTGACGCAGCTTTCAGTACCGACGCTGTCGGAGAGCAGTTCTTGGTTGCTCGTTAGTAGCGTAAATGCATGATTTCAAGCTGTCGGCACAGTCGCACGTCTGCTCGGAATCTCTTACCGTTTTACATTTGGGTCAAATCGTCTCGGTAGTATGGGTAAGAGGGAGGGATTTTCTTAGAATGCGAGCGCAAACCTTCCTTTACACATAGGTGAAGCGGCTTATTGGTTTTAGCTTCCTACTCGGAAGCTGTTCTTTCTTTCTTTCTTCCTTTTTTTCCTGAGGATGCGCTGCTACCTCTGGTACGGTGCAGCTTTCACTACCGAGAGTAGGGATATTAGATTGCTCACTCGTAGCGGATCTGCGTGATTTGAACTAGCTCTTGGGCAAACTCTCCAAGAAGTTTCCTCTCGTTCTAATGCGTTATCATTGCCCCGTTTGATTTTGCAGARTGGACAGGCTGACGATGAATCAATTYGTGGCGATCCCGCAGCACTCAACCCTGTCGCAACCTCGCATGGCCACAGGGGGGGTGAACCCGCTGGACTTGACGTCGGCCATTCAGCACGAACTTCGACGCTCCAACAGCAACCCCGGCTGGGCACCATGGAACCACGAYCAACAGCAACAACAACAACAACAGCAACAGCAATTTGATGGAAGTCAAAGCTACGCCTCGTCTTTGGACGCCGACAGCACTGGATTCTCTATCCCTTGCGGATCCTTTCACTCGGGCGGTGACGCTAATTCTCCGCAAATCATCCCGCTGTACATTCCTCGCTTCGATGAAGGGATGGTGCCTGGCCTGCACCACATGCCCAACAGGTTTGAGTTCACGCCCGAGACGGAGTCTCTAGGCAGTGCATGCCAGGGGTTCTACTCCGGATCCAGGCGCTCTGCGAATGAATTTGCCCCTGCCCATCAAACTCAGCAGGTATTTCACAATGTCCTATTACCATGTTACCGAAATGACTACATGGATTTGAAGGATTTTGCTTATAGTTTTGCAGCAACGTGCGACGTTTTGGAACATGCTTGTACTAGCAATGTGTTTCAGCAAAACATGCAAATTTTGGAGCATGCGAAGTTTTTCGACGAACATGTTCCAAAGCTTTGTTGACACACATTGGGCACGTTTTGGTAGACACATTGAATGTCAACTTTGGAACCACATTTTAGTGTTATGAGAAACGTTCAAAGGTTGGTAACAGTACGTTTCTGAAATACTTTGCTATAAAGGGGTTGAATTCTATTACTGAAAATTGCTCCCCGAAGCAGGGTAATCTCAAAAGAACTGCCACGTTGAGAATACTATCTGCGTCGCTTTCAGCATGCAGGAGGGACTGCGCTTTTGGGTGGGAGATTTCTCAGTAGAGATCATGCACTTTAGGGTACCACAAGAGCCAAACTCTCTAGGGAGGTAACTGTATACACAGCCTTGGAAGGCTCAGTAGACAACCAGTGATTTCCATTCGAAGCTTTGCGGCCGTAGACCTAATTTTGCTAAACACTGAATGGTTGAAGCAAGTGTGGATTGGAAGAGATGAGCTGCTGCTGTGGGTAGCAGCGGTTGGTTTTTAGTTTTGCTTACTTTTGTTTGTTTAATCAATGTAGTCTTAAGTACAGGTACTTGTGATCCTTTTTTGCAAAGAATCAAAATGGGGATGATTGTTTTTGTGTAAGGCTATCTGCATAGATTTAAAATCCGTTGTTTGCTAATGTTTTCTTCGGATGAACATTTGCAGGTGTTCGAGACGGAAACGCAAGTGGATACTACACGATCGTGCTCGCCATGGATCGAGCGCATGATGCAAGCCGACGTGACGCCGACGCCGAGTCCCATCAATCTGTGTCTGTCCCCCAGCCAGGGCACGGTGAGCTGTGTGATGAGCCAAACGATGGACCTGCAGTCGTGTCACAGCAGCGAGCTCTCTCAAATTGTCGTTGCAGATTGTGTCTGCTAATGTTGATTTGTGGTGAATTTTCTCTTCGGAATCATGCCCGGTTCGTGTTTGCTGTTTGGTTGGTTCTGGTGATTGATGGCTTGAGTTCACGGAGTGTTTGCTGTGATTGCCGTCCTCCTCGCTTTCATAGTTCCTTGCCTCACTGCAAAATGAGTCTGTATTCCACAGCCTTCTCATTCCTTGCACGCAGTTCTCTCGAATCGATGGCAGGTTGAGAGTGTTAATGGAGTGTTAAGTCACTTGCTATGATTCTTCACCTCCTGGTGCCCTCGTGAGTCTGAAGTTTTTAGCCGTGATGAAGTATTATTATGTGTTCCACATTTCACGGAACTGGAATGTACACCACAAATTTCAGCCTCAAACTTCCTACTTTTGAGTGTTGTTCTAGCTCTTCCAATATAGGGGAGGCAACCCATTTCCAATCACCTCTCCATTTCCAATCAATAGACTGTTGTCTTTCCCTAAAGTTATGGCGGAGTCCCTAGAGTAGTCGTAGCTCATTATGATTGGTTGCAAGGCTCTCAATATTGCAATCAAGCTCTTGGTCAATTTTGCAATTAGCCTATGGTCAAAAATAGAAAGGTCTATATCGCCATTAAAGATTGAAGAGAATCTTCCACTACAAAATTACTAATAATTTTGTTTTATGTAATAAAATTTTGGAAAAATATACAATCCTGTCAAACTCTATTGCTGTACATGGGAAAAATTCCATATTCAAAAAACTTACACTCCAAATATGCATAATTGCTTATTTGATCAGAAATGGGTTGCCTCCCCTACTTGGTTTTGGCAACTCATGGGACTCTTGTGCCTCATGAAGTGGAAGTTCCTGACGACATGCAAACCCTT
Source organism: Pleurozium schreberi (assembly GCA_006891605.1). NCBI lineage: Eukaryota > Viridiplantae > Streptophyta > Bryopsida > Hypnales > Hylocomiaceae > Pleurozium > Pleurozium schreberi. The sequence continues at coordinate 72,121 of VACF01000201.1, forward strand.
CTCTGTAGTTTTCTATTCAAAAACAAAAACACACCAAACCTTCAAGTAGCAACTAACATACACCATTCATGGGTTGGCATGTCCCTTTTGACGTGCCTTGCTTGAGATGCTCTCACAAATTTTCAATTTAAAAATTCTTCAATTACTAAAGAAGAAGCACTTAAAACCAAGAGTTCACCCAATTGCAATAATTTATAAACATAATAGTCATCAATTCATCATAGATTGTAAATGTAGGTAGACAATAGATGGCTAATCATTTTGGTCAATAAAAATAAGGTATCTATGGTCTACCTAATTTAAAATTCTAGAATTATTACCGTATTTAGAAATTATCGCGATTGGATTAACTCTTGGTTTTGGGTGTTTCTCCCTTGAGTTATATTTTCTACATCAAGATCATATTTGGYATAAATGACATCATTTTTGTAAGAAAAAAGTGCCACGAGTGGATGGTGTAAGGTGACGTGGCCCCATAAAAATCTGATGTTTGAATTCAATTTTAGCTTTTAACCCCTAGTGGATCAAGGCCTTTTTTGTRAAAAAATACTCAAAACTGCCATTTCTATGGCAAAGAGTATAAAATTKTGAAAWTTKTKTTTTTGGACATCTAATTGTAGGATCCTATCTARTAAGAGAATGTGTGGAAAGAATTTTAAATTTTTTGACCGCACARATTGCAAATATTTGCMTTTARTAAAAGTGAAAAAAACAAGTTTTGCRACACATTGYGAGACTAGATTATTTGACTTTGAACCTTCTTAACTTCAATTTTTTGCACTACATAGTTTTGAGCTTTAAATCTTTGTRGTRGAGAATTGAGGTAAGAATCTAGTGGGATAAAAAATTCCAAAAACTCTTAATTTTATTCTTTAAAAAATTGTTAAATAGAAGTAGGTACAAGTTTTAAGGAATATTTGAATTATTAATATCTCTAAGGTGAAATTAAAATGCACTAATCCCAATGGTGAGGTTGTTCTAATAAGGAAATTTAACCATGTGGAACTTTTCTTTTCTTTTTAAATTGTAAAATTTGCATTTAGAAATCAATCCTACAAGTTATTTTTTCAGAAAGATATTCTAATTGCTCAAAAAACAAGATGGCCCATAACTTTCTCATAACAAATCCAAATGGAATGAATGAAAGATTTACATGTGGAAAAAAAATAAAATCTATGAGAAAAAAAAGTTTAAAAAAAAAATCATATTTTTGAATTTTGTTTTGTGGCCCCCTCCCCCCTATTTTAAACTGTTTTAGGCATAACTTTTATTCACTAGCACCTATTGAAAAAAAATTATATGCACATGAAGCTAATTAGTTACTTTATCTCCAAAAAAAAGTTTCAAAAAATCAGGACAAAAATTGAGACCATAGGTACCTGCCTAAAATCCCTATTGTCCCTCAGGGGACAAATGGTTCTTTAGAAGTTAAGTGCCAAATTAGACCTTCAAGTCTAATAGCCATCTAGTGTGGAGCCTTGAGGGGAATATGTTTTGTGAGCTCACAACCACATTGTCATTATACTAGGGTGGCATGTGGTGTCAAAATTGAAAAAAATACAAGTTTTTCAAAATTAGAATTGTTTTGGCTAACTTAATGCATTAGAAAAAACATGTGTTCTATACAACTATCTTTTGCAACTAGAAATTGTCCACAATGACTCAAAATGAGTCATTGTGGACAATTTGTAGTTGCAAAAGATAGTTGTATAAAACACGTGTTTCTTCTAGTGATGATCTTTACATTTTTTAGGGAGTCACTAGGATGAAACTACATTTTAGGTGTAGTTTGGTCTTGTTGTTGAACTAAAAGCAACCCAAAAGTCCAAATCTAATGCTAAAATTAGTTTTTCAAATGTCATAAACTTGTTGCCCCTACTTTTCATGGGCTTCTAAAGAGCATATAATAATATAGGTTATTATAACATAGATATACATAACCATAGAAGGTGTCAATAGTATATTCTCCCAAGTTCATGGGCTCATAGATTCTATGCTCACATGCTAGCACTCCCCTTTGTTCTTTGGATTGTGCTTCACTTTTGCACCTTTATTTGTCTTTTTGGTCCCAAAATAAGATTTGAGGCTTAGAAGTTTAGTGATTGGGTATCCAAACTAGGCAAAATATGAGGCTCAAATTTTTTTTTGGACCTCACATCTTAGTAATGCAATGGGGCTCAAAGGTTTCACCAAAATTAAAAAATAAGGCTTTTAGAGTCATACGGTAATGGTAATAGGGTTGAATTTTTGCTATTGATAGTAAAATTTTGAAATGTCTTTTATTTTCTCTCTATTGGCTTTAGAATGTTTTTCATGGGCAATGCTCACAACTTGCAAACTCGTAATTTTAGGCTTATAGACTAGCGTTGCTGCTAGAAAATATATTTTAACAATTGAATGGGTTGCGTGGGCGTCTAGCATGGTGGCTATGGTCATTTTTACTTCATTTTCTCCAAGGGGCTTAATTTCTCTAAAATGCAAGCCATTAACTAAAGGGGTTAGGGAACATTCATATGATATACACAACTGAAGCTTTTGTATTACCAAAGTGCATATAAAACCAAGGTTGCTTGAAATAAAATTTTATAAAATTCAAATACTATTTCACAGATGTACAAGGGCTTTGTTTTGGCTTTATAGTGCCAGATTGCACTAGAAAAAAATAATTTGACTGAAAGATGATAACAAACCAAGAAGTTTTCACCATGAAACCTTCTTGAAATGTAATCTTTGATGAGATTGCCAAATTGTGAATGAGATTGTCAAATTATGGATGAAAATAGAATTATAAACATTTGACATGTGTTAATAAATGTGATATTTTCTATGCAATATGTGGATGAATGTTAAAATTAGGAGCACTATTATATAACATTTTAGATTTTCACTTTTGCACTTTATCAAAAATAGAAAAAAAAAACTTCAGATATACCATTCATGACAAGAACGGGGGGTTGCATGAAGTGTCCTATTCTTAATTCTAATTGGATAGATATAAGGATAGAAAATCTCGATATTACATTCAAGCGTTATGCTAAAATCAAATGAATATGTCAAGTATGGGCTGGCTGGTGCAGCTATTTTTTGGTGCATAGTAACACATTTTTGTGTCACTATGCACTCCCCCCCCCCTCACACCAATTTTTATTTAAATTTATTTATTTTACCACCCCCACTCACCCCCACCTATCATTTAGAATTTGATTTAAATTTTTTTATCTCACCCCCCCCCCCTCACCCCCTCACCCCCCCTCTTGTAACCTTCATAATCAAAGCTCTTGACAAACAATATGGGACAATTGATACCGAGTGTCCGTATTGTGTATCCGTATTCAATACCCGTATTCAATACCTGTATTTGTATTCAATAACCCATATTCAATACCCATATTCGTATCCCATTTTCGTAATTAGTACGCGTATTCAGTACCCGTATTCAATTTACCGTATTCAGTACATGTATTTGTATTCAATATTTGTATTTTATATTTGAATGGCTCAGATTAAATTTCACAAGATCAACGTCTTGTGATTTTTTGAGAAATCAACGACAATTTTGGGGGTAAGCATTTGTTTTTCAAAAAAAATCAACGGCTCACAAATTTTTTGAGAGAAGAAGGGGGGAACTAATGGGAAACTGGGGTGCAGACACTTTTCAGTGCATAAAACTGGGGTGTCAAGTGTCAAATTATTCATATTGAATATGTCATGCAAAAATTTTGTTCATATTGAATATGTCATGCAAAAATTTTGTTCATATTAAATATGTCATGCTAAAATTTTGTTCATATTAAATATGTCAAGTTCAGAATTCATAAAACTGTTGTGAATGAAGCTTGAGTTCTTGTAGCATTTGGGGGAAGCTAAGTTAAGTGGCCTTGAAACAATTTCAGTTAATTTTTGAAGGAAGAAAAAATGGTATTGGCATATAACCCAAGTTGCTTCATACCTTTTCAAGGACCTTGAGTTTGTGGAATTAGTTACAAATTTTTGAAGTAACTTGTATTTAGCCTTATATTTCTTCACTTATGGTTTAGTATGTGACTTGTGATACATTGTTATTTATATGTTATCATGATCATTAAATTATTTTGTATTGAAAAGTATTGGGTCAATGATTTTCTGATCAAATACCACCAAATTCTTAATATACAATATGGTCGCAAAGGGCTTCTTGGTCCTTTAAGGGTTCATGATTAGTTAGACCAAATATTGTGCGAAGTTGCTCGTAGTGGGAGGTGGGTGTGAGTAATAAATTGCTCAAAAGCCATACAATTTTTTTTGAGGGATTCTTAGGCAATACACTCTCACATTTGAAGCACATGAATCACTAATTTGTTATATATTCATTGGACAATTCTATTTTTGGGGATGAATGTACAATTTTTTGGATGAAGAATTCAAATTTCATCCTCATTTTTCACATTTCATCCATTTATATAGATACAAACAACTACATCACTCCAACGAGAGCACTTTTTGTACTACTAAAACAATTGAAAGGAATCCTTGGTCACTTTATAGCTCTACCTMGTTCATTGAAAAAACATATGGTTCCATGAGATCCAAATTATAACATTGTTAATCAATCTAAACCATTTTCCTTGGCAATTATTTGTATTAATTCCTCCTTTGATTCCAAGGACTTAATTTAGATTAATTTGCAAAGAGTTATTTGTTGACTAAGAAGTTGCAAATTTCAAGGCTTTTGCTTTCTAAGGGAGCAATAAAGGTCTCTCACATTGATTAATTCCTAAAGTCCTATTGTTCCCTTGAGGGACAAAACGGATTTAACACAAGGGAGGAGGTCCATAAGTGGACCATCTAAGGGCTAGAACTGAATTTTAGGGAGGTGATACACCTTGAAATATTTTTCAATAAATTTTCCTTGAAAGACAAGGAGAATTGACATTTGGCTGAAGTCGTTTCATGTAGGAGGTCCATAAATGAAGCATCTAAGGATTGGAATTGAATTTTGGATAGGTGAATTTTTCAGTAAATATTTTTCAGTAAAATTTTCCTTAAAAAACAAGTGGAATTGACATCTAACCCAAGTTGTTTCATGTTTTTTTAAGCTTTGTGAAATTAGTCATAAAATATTGAAGTTGAAATGGCACAAGGCTCTAAAATGGAGCACCTCCTAAAATGTACATCTGTTGTACATTGCTAAAGGCTATGAAAAAGCAACATGTACAAGTAGTGTACATCAAAGGAGGTGCTTCATTTTAGAGCCTTTGCAATTTTAGAACCCCCTACATTAATTACTTTACATAAAAATCCCTCATTGGCTTACTTCAGTATTTTTTTTTTTTTTATTTTTTAAAACACATGGACAATTTCCATTGCTCACTTCAGTAGTTTCCACAATTCAATTACCCAATAGCCTTCAAATTACTTCAGAATCTACGAGTTTGAAACTCTTCTCATCAGTCTTATAATTGCCAAGAGTAAACTGAACGGTCTTCTACAGTATTGTTCCATGAAAATCTACCACGTCCAATAGTCAAAAAATTATATTACATGGAAGCTACTCTAATAAATTATAAACCATCAATCTACTCTACACTGAATATTTACAATGGATAGGGGTTTTAAAGGAACCAAACAATTAAAGGGACTCATTGTGGAAAACTGTAGATATTTGAAACATGATGTACAGCCCACAAACACTTCATTAACTATTAATATACAACTCACGTAGATGTTTATATAGTGTGAAATGTTAATTAATTAGTATGGGTTTCCCTTATTACCCCGGCCTGTTCAGTGCACTGTTCTACTGTTCTTTAGGAAGAAAAAAATTATTAAAGATGTTTCTGTAAATAGTCTGGGCGACGTGTCTCAAGGGAAGTAATTAAGTCAAGTCTACAAGTTAATAACTTTTAGGGGTTGTGCGCGCATGGTGGAGCAATTGAATGCCCTCACACACTCTATGGCTTTAATTAATATTAAGACCGTTGTTACACTTGACTTTGGCTGCTTTCGTAATTAATTGAGGAATGCTCCATTACTACCCAACGTTATGAGAAAATTAGAATAAAAGGAAAATCATCAATAATGTCAAATTGTCAAATCGAGTAGAAGAGGGCACTTATTGTTTTCTACAGCCATTTCTTCATTTACTGCTCCAGATTTTTAATTTTTATTCTTTTCAATCCATAATTCCAAGCCAGGGCGAATTACCTGACCGCCCCCCTTATTGCCGTGGGAGAAGATAAATGTAAAAATTTCCCCCTATTTTGAGCCCCGTCAATTTTGTATTTCTTCACCTCCGTTTTCTAATTTGGGGCTTCTGGTTGCAATTATGAATTCAGAATTTGCAAATATTATCATATGTGGAAAATATAAAAATCAGACATTGTTTTCTCTAGGGATAATAAAAAGGGGCAATAAAGGGGTCAATTTGCCCTGGCCATAAATTCATACATTAAATTAGACTAATTTTTTTAAATTTTGGTTTGTTTTTCTTGTTATGGTGAGATCTCCAAAACTGTGTGTGTGTCGTGTGGCCATATTTTTGATATTGTCAAATATCTATACCTTTAATTGAAGGTTATTTGTTTTGTTTCTTTGTTTGTTATGTTTGTTACATTGAAATCTCCAAAATTGTGTGTCCTTAGTCACGTTCTTGGAACCATTTGAAAAACTTTTTGCATGGAGTGGTGCATAGACTTTGTTTTGTGGCATGCCAACACATGGTAGAAAAGATATTAAATCTTGAAGTTTCTTGAAGAGATAGAAAATTGTTTTTTACTCTTCTTTTATTATAATGTGGCAATGACTAATTCTTCTTAAATTTGTTGGGCTGTTTCAATTGATTCAATTCCTTTCTAGTGAACTCCAAGAGTAATCTTGATATCGACATGGCACAAGACACAAGACACTAAGACGCACAAAGTGGACCTAGCAGAGTAATTTTTGAGTTCTCTTGTTGGTAAAAGTAAAAAAAGCCCCCTATTTTGAGTCGTGTCTAGGGTATGTTCTAGACTTCTCATAGCCAATTTGGGGTCACTAATTGCAAATATGAATTCAAAATTTGCAAATTTTGTCATGTGTGAAAAATAATAAAAATTCAGTATTTCCCCCAAGATAAATGCAACCTTTTGGGCTAACTTCGTGGGATAGGTTTAACGTGCTGAAGTCTAAGAGCCGTCAATTTTGTCCAAAATATTACGTCCTCCTTTCTAGGAATTCTCCCCCATTCTCTCCTACAATAGAACCTCTTTTACCAGACCGACTCTTACCCAATAGTAAAGCTCTGTAAGTTAATACGTCAGTCAGACCAATCCGTCCGGGCCCTATTGAGTAAGGAAGGTTCTACTGGAGTAATTTTGCTACCTCAACTATCTCCTCCACTACTCACTCCATCATGCCTTAACAAGCAGTTCTTACAAGAGCCTGCATGAAAATTTACACTCTTGCAACAACCAGATCTCTTCTTCAACACATCGTTGACAGAGGCTCAATTCCTAATTTACGATGATTCCAAGCATGAAGGGTACATTGCAGAAGGGAAGAAGGTCCTGAGAATTATGACGCGAGAGCCCAGAAGAAGTGAACACAAGAAGCATCCTCACATTCCCCACATTTTCCAGTGCAAATTGGGAAACCGAGAATGAGACATTACATTACATAGACTCCATAATGTGGAACAAATCACAATCGATCACACCATGCATACAAGCATACACAAGCGAAGTAGAAATTAAGCATGATAGGAACGTGAGTTGATGCCAAAAAGCGAAGTTCAATTTGTGGTGACTTGTGTTAATTGTGCAAAAGGCGACATAGATGGCTAACATTGTCATAGAAACGGAGAAATGAAGCCAGAAGGAGCATTGTTTGCAGATCTAGTTCAACCACACACCACGACGCTCATGCGACTAACAAGCAGACCCAAAGCGGAGTAGAAGGCGAGACAGAAACGAGAGCAAATGGGAAAAAAAAATGCGATTCGTAGTGATTTGTATTACTCGTGCAAGCATTACACAGCTTGACACAAATTGAAGACCCCGAGGCAATGTGCCTCGTAAAGAAGAGTCTGGTAATCAAAAATTTGGTTCTTCTCCGTTACCTATGCCTGCATGCTCTAAGGAAAWAAATTGGGTCGTMGAAGYCGCCGTCGATGGGAGCGTCGTCAAATGTGAATGTCCAGAAGCAGCAAAACGGAAGTGGCAGGCATGGCATGCAGGCACAAGGAAGTGAAGAAGAAAACGATGTGATGTCACAAGAAGGCAGGCGTACGATGAACTCCACTCCACTCCACGGGCACACACATTGAACTGAATACTCCTTGCATCACGCCACATTGGATTCTTCTGCCCCCATGTAACAAAGCAGACGTACCACGGATCGGCCTCCAGTCATCGCCGCTACTCACCAAGCCTGTCATACACACCATTCGCACACACAACACCACAAATCCATGTCTCCAAGACGACCACCACAACATCAACAACAGCATCAACAACAACATCATCAAGAATGCAATGGAATTCCAGATTGTTTAGCAACAGCACATTGTTAGAAGTTCTAAATTGCATCTGTAAAAGCAGACACAATTTAGAACTAATTCCGCTTCAATTCATGGTGACAATTTACAAAGTCCTCTCTCTTTGACTCTCACTGTCTGTTTCTCTGTTTCTGCCTCTGTCTATCTCCGAATGTTAGTGTTAATCAAAAATTCTGTCAGACTCTGAGGACTACGTCAAGATTCTGTCAATGTCATTTCTATATGTACAGCCTTCTGTGGAAAGTGGAACTCAAGAAAAAAAAACCAGACACCCAGCCCCTGCCTTCACTTTCTCTGTATGACTCCAATCCTTGCCGGCACTACGTCCTACCGACTCAACCGCTTGCAAGTTGGCAACGCCTTCCCAATGCAACATGCTACGATCTTAACTTACTCAATTTTCAACTGCGTGTGTTTTTCAGATCTATGGGTTCATCGGCAATTCTGGGAGGGTACGATCGTGACGGTCCTCAACTTCACATGAAAAAGCCCTGAGGGGGGGCCTACGTTAGACTCTATTATACCTATCTTTCTCTTTGTGTTTCCTGAAGCGGCTAGGTCTTTTGGTGGTGGTTCTTCGAATTTTGGCCCGTTATTGCTTGAAATTCAAATTCAAAGTGTAATTTGGAAGATAATGGTAAATGATAGTAACATCCTAAACATGTTTCTACAGCTAAAAAATTAGTTCATAACTTCTGCTATTGGTACATTTCGTTATCTGCCTTGAAGGTTTCTAATGATTTTTGTACATCGATGAAACTTCTTGTTCCAATGCGGTTTTGCGGACTGTAAATTGTGGACAGTAAGAATTTACTAACGCAGGCACTGATTTGACGCTTTTGATGTGCATTGAGGTTCCAACAGATTTGTTGGCTCAGGCGAGGACTGCTGCGAAGGAGGCACAGGAAGAAGATATGGATGCTGACTAGGATATATAACTTAGTTGTAGAAGAAGGCCGAAAGGCAGACTCTAGAGTCAAGTTTTTTTCATACATGGATATGCGTTTCATTTGAAATTTGACTCAATTGCTGATATAGCACAAATGCATGACCAGCGTCACTGGTGCTCTTGCATTTCTGTTTCACGAAGTGACGGGTTTCTTGTTTACCAGAAATGGATGGTGCATTGCATTGTGTAACTGATTCTTAAGTGTCTTTGCTGTCACGCTCACCACGGGCTGCTCACGCTCTTCACGGGCGAGGCGCAGTCCGAAGGAATAATTTCAGCTAAGCTCGTATAGGGCGGCGCGGCGGCTGTTGGTACCCTCGCGCCCGGACTGCCTGTTCCTACTCCATGAACTCCCAGTTAAGTGGGTGTTCCTTAACTCCCATGTCCCTGATCCCCTCCCAAGTATAAAGAATGGGGGTCTGCAGGGACTCTCTTATTTCTCTTCCCTCCCACGTCAAAGTTCTGGGACCTCCAGGCTCTCCGTGCGAACTTGTTCTGCGCTCGCTTCTGCACATAATTACTTAGTCCGCTATACCTCCTGCATCTCTCCGAGCTTAGCTTCCTCCTTGAGTTCTCTCAGAGATTGTCTTGCATTCTATACGATGGCGAAGCAGTGCACGCTTTGCTACCACTGCGGCATTGAATCCGCAGAGAACGTATTCAAGTATTATGACAACGGAAAGTAGACCCAACCGCGGTACCAATGTGGCAATTGCCAAAAATTCTTCACCATAGGCTTCCATGGCCGCCCTCAGGGCAGGGCCTATGCCAAGGAGCGGAATGTGGATCCCCAGAACTGAAGGGCTTGCACAGACAATGCCGTCATTGCGGCATGGCTGACAATGCGCCCTTCAAATACTATAACAACAAGAATCCCTCACAGCCCTGCTTCAAGTGCTTGAGTTGTGGGCAACAATTTCAAACGCGGTTGATGGGGATTGGTGAACAAAGGCGCCTGGTGCACACTGAATCGCACCAAAGGCCACCCACCAACGATCGCAAGAAGCTGGGCCTGGCACCAAATTCTCATGACAATCAGCAAATGCAAGCGGCTGAGGATCCGTGGATGCCTGCCCTCGAGCCTGGAGCGGAATCGCTTCCAGCTTTGAGTGTTGAGGATGCGGAGTACTTGGATTTCATCAAAGCAGGCTTGAAAAACGAAAGTGAGGCTCCCCCACTATGGATGCCGGAGTTGCTTCCGGCCTTGAGTGCTGAGGATGAAAAATATTTCGATTTCATCGAGCCTAGCTTGGAGAACGAAAGTGAGGATCCCCCACCATGGATGCCAGAGTTGCTTCCGGCCTTGAGTATGGAGGATGCCATGTATTTGGATTTAATCGAGCCTAGCTTGGAGAACGAAAGTGNTCAAGGCTTGAAGCACGAGAGAGGGAGGCTCTGCTCCCCCACCAACAGTGGTGCTGAGGCTCCAATCGTGGACCTCCAAGCTGCCTCGAAGCTGCCGTCAGAGGATGCCATTGAATCACATCCATGGCTCACTAGCAAGTGCAAAAGGCTAGATTGCAAAAGCTTAGCAATGACTGCTAGCCCTTTTGTATGCTACAAAGCCCTGCAACAAAACATTCGAATGAAATGAATGCAATACTTAGGTACCGCATGTAAAAAAGTAAATATGATTGAAAACAAACACTGAAACACTTGAACAGATGCATACCTGGTCTCTTCAATGTAATGTACAGTATAGACACACATTCATTGTTGAAGAAATTTAGGTCACATATTGAGCACATGGATGATGCTTTGATCATTCTGTACTGTGAAATAAATTGATGCATATGAACCATTCTATTTTTATATGATTTGGGACTGTCTTTCTAGTCACATTTCCACATTATGCATGTTCTTTGACTTGAAGTAGTTTTGGTGTCTGCTTTCCATTGAACGAGATGTTTTCCGGAATGATATGCTCACGAAAGTGCTTGCGCATAGCACCTTCTCACTTGAGTTTTGATACATTTGCCAGAATCCACACTTCTCTCTCTTAGATGCCAAATTAGTTTAGTAGTGTAAAGTACACTAATCTGGCTACTCTTGATCAATAATCTTTCCTGAAGGCCGATTAGTTTAGTGCTATTAACCTTAAATGATGAGCTGGAGACCGTGGAAATCATCAATTTTAACACCATGGGAATCATTGGTGTAAGAAAATCCAAATAAACACATTGGAAGCCAATTTATTGTGGACGATCTTCCCTTTCCACCCCTAATTCCGAGGATGAATAGTTGCACTCTTTTCCTCATGATCCTAGTTCATATATAAAATCACAATTGAAGTGTTGTAAGGCTAAATACAAGTCGTATACAGAAACCCCAAGGCCCTTCTAGGGTTAAAGCAAGACGTTAAATCCTCCATTTGAAGTGGGCCCAAAAGGATGATTTTTGGATACTCCAAAGGTAAAAGTAAAAAAAAGTCCCCTATTTTGAACCGTGTCTAGAGTATGGTCAATGATTTTTGGATTCTCTGGAGGTAAAAGAAAAAAAACAGCTCCTTATTTTGTACCATGTTTAGGGTATGCTCTTGACCTCCCCTAGCTAATTTGGGGTCTCTGATTGCAAATATGAATTCAGAATTCGCAAAAAAAAATTTATGTGAAAAATAAAAAATTCCTGCGTTTTTACCCAAGATAATTCCAGCCTGCTAAAAGAACAGATACTGCAAACAGTTCTGCAGATCTTACTGCTTAGAGAATGCGTCGAAATTGTTCTTGTTGAGATCCACCGAACCCTCCCCAAGRTGCTCAAACATATCTTCTCCGGTTTCTTCGTCACCGTGATTGTTGATCTTCGGTACAGACCCTGAATGAAACTCGTTTCCTATCCGTTGCAATCGTGGGTCGATTGGGTACTTCCTTACAGTTTTTGTCAAATTGAATCTATGCTGCAGTCAATTGAAAACAAAGCAGTTTATAGATATTTCCTAAAAACAAGCGCTCTACTTGTGGCCCAGCTGAGTGAAAGCATCCAAAAACTCAACCTTACAACCCACAGAACTTGAAAYGATGACATTTCAACAATTTGAGGTAAATCATGCACCCTGGCAAGTAAAGTCTCCATATGACCCATGAATAAAGAAACTTACTGTGCCTAAAACATCGCTGACATCCACTGAAGCAAATTCACAAGATAGAGCTGGAAAGCTGCAGACAAAAAGAAAATCACGCCACAGCCCACATTATTACAGATATAGCCGGACAATATCTGTAAACTGGAAGTGTCGACACTTCGTACTACTTCGTAGAACATGTTAGATATTCCCAGAAAAAATCWACATTGTCTGTTCAAGCTCTTAATTGCCTTTCAACTGAAAGCGAATAAAAGAAATAAAGTCAAAACCTCAAGTTGAAGTCAATCCGTAGATAGTCTCCATCCCTACTTCTGTCAACCACAACACTGGTTGTGGTGGTAGTCGTCAAGTAAGCACTGAGCTCCTACACATCCGACAACCAAAACAGCGTCATATGAGAAGCTACAATAATAAACGAGAATCAGAACTACAAGTCCAAAAGGTGAACAGAAGCCCCATGAAAGAAAGTAACTACATACAGAGGCGTTCAACCATTCTTTTCTTCGGCCACAAGAACTTCCCCAAACATGGTGGCAACCACTAAAAAAAGGCCTCTTGACATAAAAGATCACCACATTATCATACCAATAAATAGCAGAGACACAAAAAAAATTCAGAATTTACCATTCCAAAGAGGAACACCATTGAAAGTGCAGCCAGGATTGACAATCCTGCCCCAGATAGAGACGCTTCTGTTAGGTCCCTTGGTATTTTCCTGTGTCAAGCGAAATCACCCAGCGTGTTCGTAAAATGCATGTTAGGATAAGTTCCCCTTGCGAGACGAGTGCTGCCCAGGGGACACCAGCCCCTGAAATGTACACCTCTATGGAGAAAATGAATCAGAAGTGYACATTTCAGGGGTGCTGTTCCCTAAGCAGCACTCGTCCCAAATTCCACATCGAACACTGCCTGCGATCACGTGCATCTACCACAATTTACACTCTCCTGAATTCYTCCTACAATCACGAYTTGAATCGGAGCTACAGGAACTMAAGGCTCTTTCATTTATTTTAATCTTCAAAAAGAATGGACACTCAAGTCCACTGCAAATAGAACTAACTGCCACACAAACCTAACCAGAAACCCCGCCCACGACAATTTTTCAAGGCTATTATCTGATAACACGCCAATGCAGGCTCTGTGCAAACCCTACAGAACAAGGAACAGGACACTCTCTTTCTCCACTGTTCACAGGAGCCCTTCCAAAAATCGTAATCTTGCCAATTTAGGTCTACGCTGTCCAAATTACAACCCCGCAGCTCTCCCATTTTCCAGTTATGAATCTTTTGCAGGCATCCCCCCCTCGTGATACACTCAACCTGTTAAATCTAACCACCGGGGGTCTGAACCTTTTCACTACGGCAAATTTTAAGTGTGTAACGACTGTGCTACAGTCAAAGATAGTTTAGAAGATGTTTTAGGAATGTCATTGCTGAAGAAGGAGAGTTGCGTGCATTCACCATAAACCCTAAAGCTTCCAACCCGAACCCTAGCACAAAACCCCGGCAGTGATCAAATCGCGCATCGTAATCTCGAGAAATGGGAAAGAGAAAAAACAACCTGTAGAAGTCTATGGACTTGATTTTGCTGGTGGACACCATGGCTGCGAAGCTGTGAAGCTGCGAAGGTGCTTGGCGACGACAACTGCTGAAGCTGAATGAGAGCTGTGTTAAGT